>CAJQZM010027821.1:0-20940 GCA_907164665.1 Colias nastes | reverse complement strand
AGAACGTCCAGCCACGACGCTGAATGGTGCGTGACTAAGTGAAACTCGGGCACTTAGCTGAGTTTTTTCTTGCCAAAATAGAGAGCGGGTAACGTATCTAAAGCTTTTTTATATATCATAGGGTAAAACCGATTGAAAATTCAAACAGAAACGTAACGGCGGATAATTGGTTCAGCTCTATACCTCTGGCAGAACTTTTACTTCAAAAAGGATTGACTTATTTAGGAACACTTAAAAAAAATAAACGCGAGATTCCATCGGAGTTCAAACCAAACAAAAATAGAGCCGTTGGAAGTTCTTTGTATGGTTTTAACAAAGATTTGACTATGGTTTCTTATGTCCCAAAAAGAGACAAGGCAGTGATCCTCCTTTCTTCTTGCCACAACAACGCCAGTACTGATGAAGAAACCAATAAACCTACCATGATTGTGGATTATAATCATAGTAAAGGGGGTGTGGATGAAAAAGACAAAAAATGTGCCAATTATTCATGTAGCCGCAAAACACGACGTTGGCCACAAGCTATTTTTTTATCGATTGCTGGATATAGCGGGCGTCAATGCATTTGTGCTTTATAGTGAGTATCCAGAATCGAAAATGAGAAGAGCTGATTTTCTTATGCAGGTGCATAGAATTAGTACTGCCTGCTCTAAAGCAGCGAGTTTATAATGAAAAGCTTCCGAGAGAATTGCGTATGACTCTTCGGCGAGTTTTAGGACAAGATTTGCCAGCTCCTCTCCCACCAAGCGACACTGGCACATCATCGACAAGAAAGTTGTGTCGTATCTGTCCAAGTAAATTGAAACGCCAAACGAGATTTACTTGTTGCATTTGCGCAAAACCTATCTGTTTGCAATGCGCTGCTCAAGTTTGCGCTGATTGTAAGACTGAAGTTTGAGACTGAATTGTAACAAAAGTACTCTAAGGATTTAAGCCTTTCATTTTTTATTAATAGTTTCAAGCCAGAAGAAGGCAAAAATAATTTTGTTTTGTGGTTTTGTTGTTTTTTCATTTTTTTTATGTTTTTTATTTTTTAACAATGGGTGTGCTAAAAGTTCCTAAATCTCATAAGTGACACAAATATAATAAATAATTCTTAAATTTGTGTGTTATTTCATTTTTAATTATGATTACTATTTAAACACATGTCAACAGTTATATGAATTCAAGTTTCATTGCAAAATATATAATACCTATAACATAAATAGTACTTTAACTACACGTCTGTCAGACTACTCCTCAACATAATTGAAATAAAAATGGCACCTCAGTGGCAGAGGGATAAACATGGGAAACTTATCCAGAATTATGGAATACATCCTGCAAATCATATCGCGATACAGTTAAGAAAAATAATGCGCTTGATAAGTTGCTCTATATTTATAAACAAATCAAACCAAATAGCACGAGAGAAGACGTAAAGAAAAAAATGGTTGTTTGTAAAGTAGGTTTACGATCGAGATGTTTACGTGATAACATCTTATTGGTGGCAGCGCTCGAGATGAGACGGGAGATCGGTCCGTCTCTCTCTCGTTATACCTGCGATCGCGCTCGTGAGGTTTTGGTGTGACACAAGTTTCTGAACATGTCACCCGACTAAAACGATTTTAAAAACGTTATCACGTCAAAAATTAATTCCCTACGAACAAATTTTCGGAAAGAAACCGAGTGGATTATTAACTATTTTTAACCGAGTGGATTATTAACTATTTTTATATTTAATTTTATTTTAATGCATGCATAATTATTAAATAGGTAATACAATAATCAATAATAATGTATAATTTGAAATGTATCAAATAATATTTTAAATAATTATGTCTAATAAGCTGAATGAATTCGTGTATACGCCATTGTAACGGTGTAATATAAATTAGTGTGAACACAGCACACAAAATTGTCGAATAATATTGCGTTTCAACGTGTCGCTAAAAATATGACAAAACCAGCACAACTTTTTGTCCACATGCAGCTGCAATCTACCAAGAAAGCCAAGGGGCGGCGATTCACCTTACAGGAGAACATTTTGGCAGCATCTCTTTTTAAAAAAAGCCCTAAGTGCTACAGACTTTTGTATAAATATTTTACACTCCCGTCGCCAAATACTATGAGACGACTTTTGAGCCGAATAAAACTGAGCGCAGGTATTAATCGCATAATTTTTGACAAAATTAAAAATACTGTGCAAGAAAAAGATTCTTGTGATCGACTGTGCACTCTCATGTTCGATGAGATGTCCATAACTCCTCAAGTTACTTACAATGCACATAAAGATGAATTTGAAGGTTTTGCGTGCAATGCAGAAAATGCATTTGCTGACCATGCCTTGGTATTTATGGTAAAAGGCGTAAAAAGCGATTTTAAGCAACCAGTAGCATATTATTTTACCAATAGCCTAACAAAATATCATTTAAAAAACATGATTAAAGCTGTTGTCCAACATACAATAGAGGCAGGTTTGATTGTCGTCAGTACTGTGTGCGATCAGAGTACAGTTAATGTCGGGGCAATAAACGAATTGATTGATGACACCAAAGCCTTATATTTAAGGCTAAATAAACAATGGCGTCATGATATAATTCGTCTAAACAAACATAATATCATTCCGATATATGACACTCCCCATTTAATTAAAGGTCTGCGTAACAATTTAATAACTAAAGATTTAAGTTACACAATTAATAGGGAAACAAAAATTGTAAAATGGAACTATTTTCAAATGGTGTATGCCGCCGATAAATCGTACGGTGAGTTGCGACTTTTAGATAAGTTGACTGAGGAACACATAAATCCCGAGAAAATTCATAAAATGCGGGTAAAGTCAGCTACACAACTGTTCAGCCACAGTGTTTGTGTTGCGGCTGAACACCTTACAGCGAGAGGAGACTTGCCCAACGAATGCCGACAATTAATTGACTTCACGTTAATGATTGATAATTTATTCGATAGTCTTAATGTTAGCACCTTACATGTACCAAATGGTAAAATTTACAAAGGGCCTGTAAAGCAAAACTCGCCTCACCATCAATTATGGCAAAAAGCCAAAGAAATATTAAAAACTGCCAAATACATTAAAAGTGTAAAAGTTGGGAATAAAATACGATTGACTGAAACAGTTGTACCATCGATAAAAAATTTGATTAAAACTATAGAGTATAGAAGGCATAGAATCGCTATGGAAATTATTGTGTAATAAATATGGTTTGGATGCAATGTTAACTAGAAACTTTAATCAAGACCCAGTAGAAAACTTTTTTGGGAGCATCAGGAGCTATGGTGCACGAAATATTGCTCCGAACACAGTGGCGTTTGAAGGGGCATTTAAAGCTTTAATGCTCAACAATTGTAGTTCGACGCACTCAATTAGAGCAAACTGTGAGGAAGACCAAAATGAATGCCTTCAAAGTTTTGAATTCTTCCTCACAGAAACAACTCCAACACCTGATGCTCCTAAATAAAATGATATTATTCATTTTAATAATGAAATTTTCTCTGGCCAGCACGAAAATGCTGGTCAGAGCAATTATGTTTGCGGCTGGGTCTTGAAAAAATGTTTAAAAAACATTATTAAAAGTTGTCAACACTGCAGGCTACATTTAATAATAATAATAAATACACTTTATTCAGCACCAAGTAAATACACGTAAAAAAAGAAACAGACAATATGTTATAAAGCTAAAAAGGCGGCCTTATCGCTACTAAGCGATTTCTACCAGGCAACCTTACATAATAAAGACAAAATAGGTAGTAAAAATTCATTTATTAAAGCAAAAGAATATCAAAATAAAACATGGTTGTGCTACCCATCTGAAGAAGTAGCAACATATTTTAATGACATACAAAATACTGTCAAATCATTTTTAAAGAAAAATGTTCCAAAAAAGAAAATTAAAGAAAATATTTTAATATTTCTGGATATATTTTTCACTAATAATGACCCATTTTCATGTCCGGTACGCGTATTGCCAAACTGTATACTGACCCAGATGCCCATAGTCTGTACTGAACTACGTCGCGCTCATTGAAAATTGGAGCAAAGTATATACGAGCTCAGACCAATCTGAGTAGGTATGCACTTTGCTCGCTTGTATGTAAAGCAAACTGTGACATGCGAATATCTGTAACTACCTATACAATGTGTTTAATAATTTCCCGTATATTTTTGTTATGTTGTTGTGTGTGGTTGTTATACCTATCCGTGAAACTGAACAACTTTCCCTAAAACATACCTACTGTGAATTATTTTGGGTTATAACGAAAGAAAACCCGTTGTACGAGTAAGTATTTTGAAAAATTTGAACTGTAAAAATTTGAACTGTAACAATTATAGGTACAGGCTGTTAAAAAAAATGTAAGTGTTTCCAATGACAGTATTTATTAATTTTTCATAAGAAAGATGTACTGACTGACACAATAAATTGTACCTATTTGTAATCGATGTTAACTGAAAATAATAAAGGGTTCCTTCAATCAACAACAAACAAATAAATTAATGAATCAAGAACAGAAAAATGTCATAATTACTATTTTTGTTTTTTGCCTGTATTGTAACATCGAATTTTGGCTTTTACTACATTTCTTACTAAAGGGGTCACAGAAAGGGGTCGATATTGAAAAATAAAGTGTCTTTAATACATAAATTTGTGTAATCATGTATAATCATAATTAAAGTAAATGTAATCATTAATCAACTACAACTACCACATTAACCATCAATCTTTTTCAATGTTTCTTTGCATTCGGCTGATTTTTATTAATATTTTCTGATAAATTATGTTTTCGTTTTTTAGTTACGTCTCTGCCACTCTGTATACGTCCTTTTCCTTTAGTTATTCCTCTGTCTTTTCTCCTTGCAATAGAAGTTGGCTGAACACTAATTTTTTTTGATCTACAATATTTAACTCTTTGTGCAAAGAAGTTTTTGGCTTGTTCCGAGGTTTCAATATCACTTAAAACTTTGTTTAATTTTCTAAGTAACATTAAGTTGCTGGGAGATGAGTCAGTTTGTAGTATATCAGCCAAGCGATCACATTGTTGTTCCACTGTATTTATTTCCTTTCTTATCTTTCTCTCATTTTGTTGAGAATTTTCTACTGGTATAATAACGATGTCAGACGAATTCATTAGTGTGGGTTGGACTGAAGAGCTGGCTACAACCTCCTCGAAAGAATTGTTACCACTGTTTAAGTCGACGCTAGAATAGAAGTCCCCTGATGGTGTTTCATTTCCTAACGCCAGTTCTGCAAAGCTTTTCCTATCTTGCGATGTTATACGTGGTGATGTTTTGAAAATAATATTTAGTTTGTTTTCCATGAAACACAAATGTTTACAGTATCTTCCACTGGAGCCTTCAGGGCATTCACAACATGCAATGTCTACAGATACCGTGTAAGATTGTTTAGGGTCCTTTTCCGATTGCACTTTGTATTCGTTTTCATTTATCTGGTAGTATTCGTTGAGACCCTCTACTTTTTTGAAATATTTCATGTAAATCATATTTTTGTCACGTCGGGAGTGTGCAAAATCTAAAAGACGTAACTTGTGGTAGTTCTCAAAACTTTCCGTCATAAACTTTACCAGTGCGCAACTGTTGAAAACCTTCGACCTTTGCAACACTACATCCTTGAATCACTTCTATAGCCAATGGCTTTTGATACAGAGAAGGTTGTTGACTTAGGCATAAAGAAGTTGTAGTCGCTGGTCCCATTCCCAAGGCAAGACATTCCCAAGGCTGATCAAAATCAGTTTTGTAATTTATTTTACCTTCATTTGGATCATACTGTAATGCTAGAATATCAGTAACATACGGATCACCTTTTTTATTCCCCGGTCTCAAGCTTTTGTATTTGCCCTGAGCAAAGCTATGAAAGTCCTTATAAAGTCAGATAAAATACTTTACTACCACGCAACTTCTTCTCGATTACACAATGAATGGAATCAACTGTGTTTTACATAATTTATTATCACGTGACTGTGGCGAAATGTCTAATAGTAATCTATTAATTCAAGACACGCGGACAGATCAGGTGGTTCAAAATGAACAAAATATGACAGCAACATCAGTTCGTGATAAGTTTGCAAAATACTTTGTTAACGAAGGACAATTATCATGGCAAAATAACAAAATATGATTTAAATAAAAAGTTACCTGCTGAGTTTTTTTCACCAGTCGTTTTATTTTTGAAATCTTCTATAAATTTTTCACAAATGCCTTCCCAAGCATTTTTTGTTTCCGTCCGATTACTGTGTTTGTCACTTTTGGAGTTCCATATAGCAGGACGTATTTCAATTTCATTTATAAAATCTTCCACATTTATATCATCCATTTTATAAATTATAAATTTGCGTTTATAAATTATCCTCACGTATAGTCACCGCACTAGAACGAACTGAACTGAACACGTGGGACTTGCGACGTTGCCGTTGCCGGACGTGAAAATGTGTATCCACTGCATTGTAATCTATGGAGCTGTATGAGGCAGACAAGCCAGTTCCAAACATTACAAACAGTGCCAGTTTTCACTTCAGTGAAGACGTGTATGAATTAGGTGTTCTCCGGCCATAAATGTTTTATTCTTATAATTCATCAACCCCAGGCATATCACAATCATCCCCATCCTCGCTTTCATCAGATGAATTATTTAAATTAATTATGATTCGTTCTGATATTGTGTCTAAAGCTGCGTGCTCTACCCTGATATTTGCTTACCTCCTCAATAGCACGCAGACAAACTTTTCTCCATTCCTCTACAGTTATGGCGTTCATTTTTTCTTCAGCTAATGACATTATAACCTTCATATTCATTGCGACATTCTTTTTTGTGACATGTTTTCACTATCCCCCATATATTTTCTATAGGATTAAACTCCAAGGCTTGCCTCGACCAGGTTTTAACACTGGAGCCATTTTGAATTAACAATATAAAGTTACAACACTTGCACACAAATTAAACACTTCAACAAATATTATAACAATGAACGAATACAAAATTTAACAATTAAACTACGTAATAATTATAATTTTTGAATGAAATGTGTGTTTTATGTTCTAACGGTACCAAGCGACTGATGCCAGACTGCACGTGGCAACTGCGGACATCGTAAACTGGTTTATTCTGGTTTTGTGCGTGTTTCCACTTTCCACTATCAAGTGACGATTTATTTATTTGTTTTGTTTCGGATAAGTATAAAATTAAATAGTAATGTCAGGATATCGAAACCATTTTTTATAGGCCAGAACGATATGTTGGCATATTTAGGCTATAATAGACAATGTAATATTAATTAAGTTGGCAACATTCCATTTAAAAAAAATATATCTATGTCCGCCCATTACTATTGTACTGCCATATTGTATAAGTCAGTTAAAAATAAAACTCCACATCTCAAAGTATTTGCTGTTTTTATTTCAACTACAGGTTATGGGCCCAGGCACATAACTTTGAAGAAGAAAGCAAACCATTTGGATCGAAAACTGTTTTCGTCGAAGAAAAACAATTGTCGACACCCTCCGGGTGGCGCGAGAAGTTGTTTTGAGGTTACCACTTGGGTAAAATAAAACTTGCAACGCAAGGACGGGACGAGCAGGCAGTCAAAATTATACAATATGGAAGAAAACAAGCACACGAGCATAAAATTGGACGGTGCATCTAATTGGAATGTGTGGAAATTCCAATCCACCATTTTACTGCGCAGTCATGGTCTGTTGGATGTGGTACAGGGAATCTCGGTGAAGCCGAGGGACGCAACTGAAATAGCAGAATGGGAAAAACGTGACGCTAAAGCTCAAACATGGATTGTTACCAGGATGTCGGAAAATGCAATGATGCATATAATTACTTGCACTACGGCGGCGCAAATGTGGAACAAACTGGCGAGCGTTTATGAGCAAAAATCTGATACAAGTATACATTTAATACAGCAAAGATTTTTCCAATATAAGTTCGAAGATGGAACAGAGATGTCATCATTTTTGTCAAAAATAGAAGAAATGAAAAATCAGTTAAAGCAAATGGGAGAGGATATCTCAGAAAAATTCGTCATTACGAAGGTCTTGATGTCCCTTCCAGATTATTAGAAACATTTTGTTTCTACATGGGAATCGGCGCCGGATAATAAACAAACCTACGATAATTTAGTGGCAAGGTTGTTGATAGTAGAGGAGAGGTTGAAAGACAGAAAGGAATTGCCCGTGCAATCAGCGTCGTCTGCGACTTTTATTGCAAGAGGATTTGATAAAAAGGACATCAAGTGCTACAAAGGACATTTTCAAATTGAGTTCATTTTTAAATACATATCTTGATGACAATATGATACCGCACACACTTTGTTTTGTTTTGTTTTAAAAACTTGCAAGTGTTCTCTTTAGTAACCATGACATAACCTCTAGCCGTGACACATTTGACGGATAGCAGGTTTGTTTTCAATTCCGGTACGAATAGCACACAGTCTATGGTTGTGTCAATCCATTTTTCGCCGTTGTTTACTTGCAGCACTATCTGTCCAGAACCATGCACACTACACAAGTTACCGTTCCCTACAGTAACAAAAGTGTCCGATGTTGATGGAGTATATGTCGTAAATAACTCACGATCATAACACATATTTTTTCGAGGTTCGTGTGTCAAACGGGTTGCATACCTATCATAAGATTTTTAAATTAAAAATATAACTTACAGTTCTGCAATAGTGCACAGGTGTTGAAAACAGTTTTTAAACAGTAAACTCGCGTAAGAAGTGATATTCGCACTCAACAAGACATCCGTAAGTTAATTAAACATCATTTTACATATTTTACAATCGTGAGTGAAGAATTAAATCTACCCTATATCAGAATTTCTAACGGTAGTATTGAAGAAGGAGTATTGAAGAAACAATAAGAATTCATATTAATAAAAATATATATTTTGGCTATAAAAGAGCGACATATTTTTATTAAGAAACTTCATATTAAACCACATCAAATTTTATATAATTAGACTAGCGCCATCTAACGAAATCTCAAGGAACTACAAAGTCTAATCAATATCATGACAAAGTGTACTGCCTGCGGGAAATTTGCGTCGTCGGCAGATGGCGTAAAATGCAATGAGTGCGGTTGCTTCTACGATAAAGTTTGTGTCAAAATTCCCAAAAATGTTAAAAATTCAAATAACTGGTTGTGCCCAATATGCACAAGTAAAATGCCACGAAGAGATAATACGGAAACCCCGGTGAAAGGCTGTTCACCAGCGCTTTCTGAATCCGATAGTATGGGAAATGTAGTGGAAGAATTAAAGCTCTTTCGAACCGAGATGGTAAACGAAATGAGTGAGCTCAAAAAGGAAATACTAGGTTTAAGTAATAGAATGAATAAATTATTTGATACAGTAGAAGGATTGACATCGAGGCTGGATACCGTGGAGGAGAAAATTATAGCATTGGAGGAGCAACGTTCAATAAATACATGCAATCACGATGAGGATATCGCGAATACAGTCTCTCAATTAAAATCTGAATTAAATGATCGCGAACAGGAGTCCCTCCTGACCGATATTGAAATTTCTGGTTTGACAGAAGGCGACAATGAGAATCTGGTGCATCTCGTAACCCTCGTCGCTTCAAAACTGAGTATTACAATCAACGAAAACGATATTGTCTATGTACAGCGAATGGGGCCTCCACGTTCCCATTCCTCCGAAGACCTAAAGCCCTCACCCCGTCCTGTGGCCGTACGTCTGGCGCGGCGCTCGCTCCGCGACGAGTTTATAAAAGGCGCTCGCGTACGTAGGGGCGCAGATACATCGGGATTCAACTTACCTGGTCCAATACGTAAATTATATGTTAACGAACGTCTAACCCGCACGAATAGACAATTATTTCGCAAAGCACGGGATGAGGGAGCAAAGCGAAGTTGGCGGTTCGTGTGGACGCGTGACGGACGTATATACGCGCGGAAACAGTCTGGGTCTCCGGCAATGCGAATCAAGATGGATTCAGATATTGTATCGGTTTTTGGCATAGCCTAGGTTCGAGTATAATAATAAAATATGTTATAGAAGTATTATGTATAGATTTATTACTAAGAAACGAATTCACTAATAATGAAAAATATATACTCATTACGATGAGTTTAAAAATTAAGGAATGTATCTGCTTCTATTATATTCACATTGATCCTCAGTTTCTAAAATCGTTATTAATATGTTTATTCAATAGAAACCTTATATTTATAATAAGTACGATGGATGTTAATATGGCGAATTATTATGATGTAGATAACTCTATTATTCTTCCTATAAGTAGCTTAAGCTTATCTTTTATATTAACCTCTAAATGGACCTGCTATGCTTACAATTATTGTAATATTTTGGTTAAAATTGTTTATTATGAATGTACAGTCAACGCGCAAGCCTGGTTCTTAATTCCAAGTCCAAAGAAGAGGATATCATTAGTTACGTTTTATGATATTATGTTTTTTATTTGCTTTTACAGAATTGTTAAATTGATACAAAAGGTACCTTTTAAAAACATTGAAAACAAATACCAACTGTTTGTAGCATCTAACTTAAATACATTTTATTCCAACTACAATCATTTTATCTCATTTATTTTTGCAATATTTTTACTAAGGTCTATAATCATGGAGTTATATTTATTATATTTAATAGAATTTTATTATTTTTTATATTATGGAAAAAATCATTTTACAAGTCATCAAATCATAATATCAGACATTACAAAATATATTTCTGATTTATTTAACTATATTTTAGGAAACAATGTTTTATATACGGTTTTTGTGATTCAGCATGTAAACAGGCGTCGTTGTTATTCTGCCCACTATTATTTCGGTTGTTGTTTTATCCATTTATTTATGATCTATTTTTGTCATGAATAATAAACGGAACACCAATTTGATATTAGGATTATTAAATGTGCAGTCTCTTTTTACCGGTTGTGAAGAATTACAAGTGTTGCTCGAAACTCACTGTCTTGATATTTTAGCCTTGAATGAGACATGGACGAAGGAGGGAATGGAGAGGTTTGCTCCTATCATGCCTGGATACAAATTGTTAAACACGCCTCGTCCGCTCGGAGCCCGGGGGGGAGGGGTGGGCTTTTATGTACGCAAAGGCTTGAGAGTACGAACTCGAGCGCATCCTCCATCTCTATTGGAACAGATGTGGATCGAGCTGACGATAGCCGGTGTGGGGCGAGTAGCAATCGGTACTGCTTACAGACCCGAGAGCATTAGAGTTGCAGCCGCTATCGACGCCCTTAGCGAATCTGTGAGCTCATTCGGAAGCTGTACTCATTTATTTCTGCTGACAGACTTCAATATTGATTTAACGAGAACAGACAGGGGACAAGCCACTGAGTTCCTCTCTTTTTTGACGCAACAAAATTTACATCAACTTACTAAAGAGCCTACTCGGATCTCAAAAACTGCGCAAACTCTCTTAGATTTGATTATTACCGACAGCCCAGAAGTATGTGAAAGTATGAATATCATACACAATCGGGACCTGAGTGACCACGCTTTAGTTATATTAAAATGTAAAATTAAAAAAATAAAACCTTTGCCAACATATAAATATACGAGATTGTTAAAAAGTATTAATTTGGAAGAATTTAATAAAGATTTAGTTTCTTCACCTTGGAACTCAGTACAATACGCGAAAGACATGAACGAAATGACAAACATTTTTAACCAACTTTTAAATAAATTGTTTGATAAACACGCTCCAATAAAGAAAATTAAGATTAATTCATCGCCGCGTCCTTGGGTCACGAATACGGTAAGGACCATGATGTTACTACGAGACAAAGCACTAATAAGGGCGCGAAAAACTAAGAACGACGCACACTATCGCTTTTATCAAGACTTACGTAATTCGGTCATTAGTGCTTTGAGACGAGAAAAAACGGCATTCTTCACCGAGTATGTAAATAATAACAAATGCAACCCGAAAGCAATGTGGAATTTTTTACGTCAATTTTCGATTACTGGAAAAAATAGGGATACAGATAGTTTACCGCACCATTTAAACGACGCCAATGCTATTAATAAATTCTTCCTTGATGTACCCGGGCAAACAATGATAGATAAAAATCTAATTAATTTTTATAACAATAATAATTTCGGTGTAAGTAATAAATTCAATTTAGAGTCATGTACAATAGATCAAGTCAAAAAAATACTATCAGGTATACAAACGAACGCGGCTGGCCATGATACAATTAATATTGATATGATAAGGATGACTTTATCTGTAACTCTACCAATCATAACACGGATGGTTAACACATCTATATCTACCCGAACGTTTCCGGATGCTTGGAAAACTGCTAAGATAAAGCCTTTGCCAAAAAAACCAATTGTAGAGGGACTGAATGATTTACGGGCCGTCAGTATACTACCTGTTTTATCAAAAATTATTGAGCGAGTAGTTTGTAATCAATTAGTAAAATTTTTAGACAGTGAAAAAATCCTACCAAATGTTCAATCGGGATTTCGAGCGAAGCATGGCACAGCTACAGCTTTAGCACACGTAACTGATGATGTCATATCAGACAGTGATAATGGGATGGGTAGTATTATGATTTTATTGGACTTCACTCGTGCGTTTGACTCCATCGATAAGGAACTTTTGTTAGCCAAATTAAAGTACTACGGTGTTAATTCAAATGCTAGTGGTTGGTTCAGATCCTATCTATCCGATAGAAAACAGTTTGTTGTCACCGAAAATGAAGGAAGTTTAAATTATTCAAGAACTGAGCCAACTCCGCGTGGTTGTCCTCAGGGCTCAATACTCAGTCCGGTTTTATTCACATTGTACACTACTGACCTGATAAAACACATAAAACACGGTAAAGTACACTTGTATGCCGATGACACACAGTTATATTATCCTATAGATCCCAAAAATTCAATAATCACAGAGCGTCAAATAAACGAAGATTTGGAACGGGTGTCATTATGGGCTAAACAGAATGCTTTGGTACTTAATGGATCCAAATCCAAATACATTGTATTAGGTACAAAAAATCAAATAAAAAAAATAAAAAATCTTAATTTGGAATTAAAGATCGATAATAAACAGTTAGTTGAAGTGGATAGGGCTAAGAATCTCGGCATAGTTTTGGATGGGCAGCTTAAATATGACGATCATATAAATCTCACTATCAGAAATGCCTTTTACAGATTGAAAGTCTTGTATGGTCTCAGGCAAGATCTATCAGAGCGGTCCAGAATAATGCTTACAGAGTCATTGGTTCTGTCCCACTTTAACTACTGTGATACGGTATATGGTCCCCGCTTGTACGCTAAAACTGAGCGAGCAATACAGCGTGTACAGAATGCGTGCGCTCGTTTCTGCTTCGGTATACCAAAGCGTGCACATATAACGCCTTACCTAAATAACCGAAGGATCCTAAAGATGGCCGGTCGTAGACAGTTACATCTAGCAGGTCTGGTACATAGATTGGTACACACTGGAGTTCCTGTCTACCTCTATGAAAAATTGAAATGGACCCAGGATTACCATGGTAAGAATACACGAGGTAGAAGTAGCAATGCATTGGTAATACCGAAGCACCACACGTCGGGTTTTAAGGGTGGTTTCAAGTACTCTGCCTCGAAGATTTGGAATGACCTTCCTCCACCCTTGAAACTTAATATGTCATATATATCGTTCAAGCACAAATACAAAGTGATACTTTTGAATAAACAAATATCGAGCTGGACACCCCAATAAAGCATTGAGCAAATTGTGGATTGCGAATGTATAATAGATTGTATCCTTCTATGTATGTATTTATATTATGTTCTTAGTATTTAAGTAACGAATTATGTACATAGATACCTATTTATTTTATTTAATATAATCGTTATATCTATATCAATATCTGTTATTTATATTATATTATATTGTTATTTTTATTATCTTTTTAGAACTGTAAGAATGTTTTTTTTGGTTGGTATTTGTATTTACATGTATAGTGAGCCTCGGAAATAAAAACATACGGGCAGACTGAAAATCAGCGCTGCTCAGGCGTTAAAGCCCGACAGCACGGCTGAGTCTGACCCGATTGCCATGTAACTACTTAGTGTATGTTTTTTTTTTAGTAATATAAGTAGTTGTTAAGTGTGTAAATGTGGCAATAAATATTTTTTTTCTTTCTTTTTCTTTCTTTCTTTCTTTACATATGGTTACTAGCACCTGTGTCCACTATCCACTGTGCCATTTGAAAGAGTCCACTGGCACTCTGGGTTACAAACGCGTTATTATTGTCACTCTTGTCTTTATTCTTTCTAAACCAGCATTCACTTTTGAAATGACCTATTTTCTTGCAATGAAAACACTTTTTACCTCGTTTGTTATCATTTTCCGATTTATTGTTTTGTTTTTTAATAACCCGGAAATTCATAGTAGCAGAAGAAAACATTAAAAATGATAAAAGGGCATTCAGACATTTAAAAGACAACTTTTTATGGTGATATCGCACTTGCACTGAGCAACAGCGGGGTCATTTTAAAAATTTCTGGTAATTAAAGACCTTGTTATTGGTTTTAATTTGTTTTTATTAATCATCATGTTAATTCAATTTTGCACTTACCACATTTAGATTTCAATTTTTCGATTGAAGCCTTCTGAATAATAAAATGAAATTTTCAGGGTAGTTACCTGATAGATAAAGCAAGTTTTTAAAAGCCAAACGGAAATTTTTTTTTATGTGGTTTTATTTTTTTACGGGCCCTTGAAGTGGTGAACATACTGGGTAATTTTATCTTTCTTGGCATTTAATTCTCTTTTTATTCCATTCCCAGATCTAACGATAGTAAATGTTACCATACTGAATTGGCCTATCTTTCAGCTTAGTACACAAAAAAAATCAAGCATCTTCCGCAATAATTGACGTCACCATGAGTGAAAATATCATCGTATCGGCGATAAGTGAAAAATTGAAAAAAACGTCATTACTCCGTGTTGTGGTGCGGAAACGGAAAATGTATCACCGTGTATATCGCGGCGTAGGCGCAGTACGATCTTGCTCGTACGCAGGTCACGCGACATATTGTGCACGGCCGATACACAACGTATATATCTATTTCCGCTGAGTGAACGCCTTCGAACGCTGGTTCACGCTCACTCCCGACGCTCCTGCTAGCGCCAGTGAAAACGTACTATACGCCAATACAACCCTCTGCACGTATAAGAGGAACGCGTATTTCGCGGTGCAAAGCACGCGGGCTTCGCAATAACGAATATTACGAAACGCGGCGAAAGAAAACTGCAGCAATTCTTCTTCAATAGCTTTCGAGGGCTGGTGATAGTCGCGTAGGTTACTTGTGCTCCGTACCGTTGACTCCCGAGAACTGATTTGCCTACGCTCGGCGTGGGGATTATATACAAGTTTAACACGGAGAGCCCGTACGTTATGCTCAAACCGTGCGCCCGTTTTGTTTTCAACCAGCCCTCTACTTGCGCATATCTTTATTAATTTCCAATGTACAAAAATAACAATTATTTCACATAATTGCCATAAAAAATACCTTTTAGACGACATGCAATTTGTCTTATACTACAATTCTTAACATATATCAATCTGCAGTTTTATGGTAAACTCGCAAACATTTTGCACATAACTTTAACCAAGATTGAGATTATTTCTTTCTTATTTATACTTAATGACTTGACAATAATTGAACTTTACACAAAACAATAATCTAAATTTCCAAATACAATCAACTTTTAACAAATTGCTTTTAAAGTCGTACCCATAGTACATAATATCGTACATTTACAAACATGTTATAAACCTCATATTATAGTTGTACAATTCTACAATTTCAAGAAAATTTTAATATGTATAAACAAAACAATGAAAATACAATATCTATACTTAAAAAATAACATTAGTACGTTACACAAATCATCACCAAATAGGTGAGCGGTTTCCAATGTTTAATTACTGCAGCATAATGTTCATAAAAATTCTTGTTAAACTAAGACAATGAGCGCTAAATTAAATAACATTTCTAAATATGATCTACACTAACATTTTTACTAAACATATTTACAACGAAGCAACGTCGATCGCTAACACTCCGAAAATACGAAAAATCGCATAACACACATGGGGGTGATTCGGATAGCCCTCTAGGTCCTCTACCTCCCAGCTTCCGTTCATCACTACTTTTTGGGACACCCTGTATCTAAAGTAGATAGACTAAAGATTTTGTATGATTTTTAAAAAAATTATTACAGAACAGCAAACGTACAAAAATAATATTAACCAAGAATATATTTTAATAAATATTTTCTATTCAATATCTGATTCATCTGAACTGAAATTATGATTCTCGAATTCATCTGACTCATCATGTTCTTTCTCATTAGCTTCCATTTCAATAATGTACTGGATTTTCAAAGGAGTTTGATCTCCGACAAAACCAGTTGGTTTTAAACAACCGTCAAAATGCCAACCGTAATTTGCAGGGTTTAACTACGCACATATAGAATCAGTTGCATTAAGCCACATAGAATTTACATATGTATATTGTTCTTAAATTTTTTTGGTAGTAGGGAAATCCAACAAGGCGGTATAAAGTTGAGAGTCAAAACTTTTAATTTTGTTTAAAAATTGTTCGTTGTCTTCTTTTGCCCCGTACTTCTTCATAAAAATACGAATTCTCGCATCATTAACTGATTGATAGTGCTTTATACCATACATTTGCGCTGTAAACTCTTGAACAGCATTCATTTTTTCATCGATAAAAATATCAGCTTCATCAGTTAATGACGCAAATATAGTTTGATACGTCTCATTTTTTGAAAATATTTTAAATGGTTTGACCTTTCCTTTATTATAAAATGCCGCAGTGTAGTTACAACCTGTGAATGCATCCGTGTGTACCACTTAGATGAAAGACATTCGTAGGAATACATTGCACAAATGCTCACTAAAACATGTGAAGAGTGGGGATTTAATACGGATAAAGTCACAGCAGTAGTAACAGATAATGCTGCAAATATGGTGAAGGCTGTCGAAATTGCATTAGGCAAAAAAAAGCATATCCCATGCTTTGCGCATACACTTTATTTAGTTGCTCAACATATTTTGGGGATTCCTGAATTACAACTAATCATAATGAAAGTAAAAAAATATTGTTACTTTTTTTAAACAAAGTTGTGTGGCAAGCGATGAGTTGCGTAAATCAGTAAAGAACAGACGACTGAATAAAAACAAAAATTTGGACACGTTGTGGAGTCATACATTAGCTATAGCGTATGAAAGCTTACACCCAATCACTCAAAGCAAATACAAGGATTTGATGAGCTTATGCTCCAACGGTGCAATTCAACAATGTTTTATGTAAACTTGCCGCACTCAAACACCGTTACTAATACGGTTGATTCTGACATTGAAGACTAATTGTACCTTTTTTTACCATGCTGGTGGTCTGTGCAGTTCATTAAAATATATATTACACATTGATTTTTATTATTGTCTTTAAAATATGTATTACACATTGATTTTTATTATTTTCTTTAATAGTACTTACCATGTTTTTTCAACCAAATGTAACATTAATACTCGTTGTAATGTTTGCTTACAATATCATTCAATAAATATTTTCCTTTTGTCAGTAAAATACGTGATTGTAAAATAAGTTACAATTAAATACGCTGAAATATACTTTCAAATGTTTGCATGACCCCATTGTAATGTTAGTTACGATGATTTTCATTTAAAAAATACTTAAAATCTGTACATTGTAACATTGCAAAAGTCATACTTGCAGTTGTTTTATCAAAATGCCATATATTATATCATTTTAAAAAGCAATTAAAATCAGTATATGACACCTACAATTGTATAGACTAACTATAATACAACAGCTGCAAATAAATAATAAACTTTAAAAAAATATTAAAATGGCTGTGCTGAAAACTATGACACATTGAGTTGTTATTCATATTGGGTGTCGATTAATATACCAAGTTGTACGCCAATAACAGAAAATGGTTTAACACTGCCGTTTGTTTTTGTCGGTGATGAAGAGTTTGGCATCAGTCATTTCATACAACGTCCCTATAGTGGCAATTATTTGAATTATTAAAATTTTTTTGTTGTTTACAAAAAAAAAATTAACTACCGCTTATCTCGTGCTCGAAGATACATAGAGTGTACGTTCGGAATTATGACTAATAAATGGCGAATATTACATCGACCAATAAATGTAGATGTATCGTTCGCGACAGATATTGTTCAATCTATCTGTGTTTTACACACATTTACATAATTTCTTATCACGTGACTGTGGCAAAATGTCTAATAGTAATCTATTAATTCAAGACAGGCGGACAGATCAGGTGATTCCAAATGAACAAAATTTGACAGCAACATCAGTTCGTGATAAGTTTGCAAAATACTTTATTAACGAAAGACAATTATCATGGCAAAATAACAAAATATAATTTAAATAAAAAGTTACCTGCTGAGTTTTTTTCACCAGTCGTTTTATTTTTGAAATCTACTATAGGAAAATTTTTCACAAATGCCTTCCCAAGCATTTTTTGTTTCCGTCCGATTACTGTGTTCATCACTTTTGGAGTTCCATATAGCAGGACGTATTTCAATTCCATTTATAAAGTCTTCCACATTTATATCATCCATTTTATAAATTATAAATTTGCGTTTATAAATTATCCTCACGTACCTATAGTCACCGCACTAGAACCATAGAGATCTAGAGAGATGCCAATCGCTTGCGCTGAGTACGAAACCTGGTGTCTCATAACAAATTTACGCACACAACAGTAAACAAAATAAAAACAATACTTCGCGTTGTGTGCGTGTCATCACACAAAAATTTGAGAGCGACTATTCGTTCGCACACTAGATTGTAAGTGACGTACGTATACAGCACCACACAGCCGCAAGATATGCGTTTACGATAGGGATTGCTTGTCGATAAAATGAGAAACGTTAAAATTAAAACAATTTATAGGCAATACAGTAACTAGGTAGAAAATAGAAATGGACACCTTGATGGTAGCATTCATGGTGATGAAGTACATAAAGCATTGCCTATTGACTTATTGTAAAGTAATATAAGTATGAAATAAGTGACTTCTTTTTTTAATCCATGTATAATAATTACTATAAAATTATTGCTCGAGTACCTATCAAATAATAATAATACAATCAGATATTAAGCTAATAGTAATACATTATGATATAAAAATAAGGTAGTAAAATAATACATAATACGATAAAAAATCCGAATCTTATCGACATGGACACACTCGACGCGCATCCTCAACTAACGACCGCGAGCAGCGGCCGTACTACACGATCGAACGTTTTGTTAGCTTTAGTATGTTCATTATACATTACGGTATTCGAACTTCGCGTTTGAATAGAGTCACGTACAGAAGAAGCATTGTAAACTATTTACATAAATTATTGTGACTGTCGTTCTGTCACATAATGAAACCAAGAAATCACTCTACGTAATATTGTTTTTGAAATTTTAGTAAGAAAATCGTATAATTTTCAGTACTTACCGATGGTATGTGATTCCATTTGACTTAAAGTTGCTGGTTTCACTTCGGTTTTTACAAACTTTAACGGAACAACACGGCATTGTCAAATAATACCCGGCCGACGGTCGAACGTCAACTGAATGCAACAAACAGCATGTGTTCTTTTTTTGGGCATATTGCTGCGACACCGGCCCCGCCCCCTAACCATATCTCCCTTTAGTTTCTGTGATCTGTGACTAGAACGAACTGAACTGAACACGTGGGACTTGCGACGTTGCCGTCCTGCTGTCGAGCGTTCGCGGTACGGACGCCGCGCTGTTGCCGCACCGTGCACTTTGTATGAAAACAAACGACCGGCCGTGCGCCGTACGACCACATGAGCAGAAAGACGGAACAGAGACTAAAGCGTCTTATTCACGGTCCATCCCCGACGTACGTCAGCTCAAGGCCGCGGTGCTGGATGTATCCTACTGACGATCGTGCGCGCATCAAGCATGGCTAGGGTTGCCAACTTTTATTTGAAGAAATAGAGTATATCTGATTTTAAAGGAGGTAAATAAAGAGTAAATAAATATTTTTAAAAATGTATTTTTTTGTACTTTTTGCAGTACCTAAGAATTTTTTATTATTTTTAAATGAATTATATGAATCCAAACATTCCAAATCTAAATTTATATATTTCAAGAGCTCATTTTTAATTAATTTTTAATGAAGCTCGGTTTCTCTCTTCCCGCCACTTCACATTCATGACCGAAAAGACTCTTTCAGTAAATGATGAAGTGGCGGGAACAGAGAGTATATAGCTAATCATTTTTAAAAAAAAAACAAATTCGTCAGGACATTTTTTTTAAATAAATTGCCATTTTTCTGCAGTGGACTTTTGCATAAAATCTGTGTTATTAAACAATTCGCCTTGGAGTTCTTTTAAAATAATAACTTCTGAATATAAACTGTCCATGTGTACTTTTTAATATTGATTATCATTACTTTTGGATCAACCTATGTAGGTATGTTTAGTCTTCGTAAATTAAGTTTTCCTTCTATAATTTGTTCTAAATTATTAAATTCAATAATATTTTTTTAAAGATATTGTATTTAGTGAAGATATAGAGTTATCACTACTAAAATCAAACCATTTTTCTAAATAAATCAAACATTTGTCTTGGGGAATTGGGGATACAGACGATACAGTAAATAGTCGACTTTTTTGGTTTTGATAATGGGTTTGCATAATATTACATGACTGGCACTCACTTATAGTAAAAATTGTATAAAAGAGTATTTTAGCATTATAGATTATAGAGTACGCCTACATGATAGTACAATACTCTATTTTAGAGTACGGTTGGCAACCCTAAGCATGGCATTTAAATCGAACGAAGTTAACGAGAGGACGTGTGTG
>CAJQZM010027820.1:0-16032 GCA_907164665.1 Colias nastes | reverse complement strand
TGAGGGAAAATGTAAACCCCTGATTTTGTGAAAAATTATTTGCCATCCCGCACTGCGTTGATACGGCATGTTTACAGTAATAGCGATGGGAAACACTGTAAAATAAAACATCGATATCGATATAAATCAATTTTGTATATTTCAGTCTGTTTGTTAACAGATAACGAGATCGTCGATACAAAAAAAAACACATATAAAACAAGGTACTTGATAGAGTACTATCAGGAAATTGTTCAGTAACTTTTGTTTTAATTTGTTCAGTAACTTTTGTTTTAATGTTTTATATTATTTTCACAACTGTCATCACATTTTTGCATTTATGCTACGAAATAAAAGAAAGTAAAAAAACTAAAGCCTCTAAGGTATCATTGTCATTTAAAAATTTGATAACGACGCGTGCGGTCCTGGTGCATCACTATGCGAGACTGACACGCGGCGCGCTCGCAGTACAGTGCGGCATGAGGTGCTTGTCCATGGCAAAATATTTGACATGCCGCACACAAAAGAAACGGTTTCTTTTCTATGCGTTGTGTCCAATATTTTGCCATACGATTTTTAAACGAAATTGAGTCCTACTTCAAACTGTGATCACAAAAATATATTTGTCTCTTTTCTAGTCATTGATTAACATATAAAAAACCTCGCCGCACCACGGTGAAAACTGCGATTTTGGGCGCCGCACTGTGGTGTAGTCGCTGATGGCCCGATACTGGACATGCCGCAGTGAACGTGTTAATTACCTAGTAGGTAGCAAAAAGGGTTTTGAAATTGGCTTAATTTATTAATTATAGATGTTGGTAGAATCACCATCTGTATTAGGTCGAAAATAAAACAAACAAATATTTAAAAATATTTTAATAATACGTACGAGGTATTTTTCAACAGAATCATTTTGAAACATAAACTTTTAGTATCTTTCTTATTATCTGTGTCGATATAAATTTCTTTAAGTGTGCCTACTTACTACAATTTGATATCTGTATGAAAATCAATAATTTTTATTCAGCTACGTCACGTTAACGTTCCCTAATTAATCACGGTTCTATTTTTTCGAGAATCCAGTCAACGTATTGTCTAACATCGGTGTATTTTGCATCAGTGGATCCGCCGCATATTTTGGATCCAAAGGATACTATACCGAATTGAACCATACTAATTGAATCGCCATAGCTTTCTTCTAAAACTAGTGGTCCCCCTGAGTCTCCATCGCAGCTATCTCTGTACTTTTCACCAGCGCAGATGTGTTTACTGTTAATAATACCATGTGCATTAAATATCATTTTTACAAATACTATAATGTGTAAAGGTAAACAAACATACCTATATCCTTCCTTGCAGGATACGATAGGTACGGTAACTTTCAATAAGACAGCAGAAGTTTCTCGTGCTTCAAATGTTCCCCATCCACTCACGGTAGCTCGCTCACCAATCAAATTTTTGGTTTGTAGATTTGGATATATTGGTAGACAGATGGATTGAATATTAGCTGAGTGAGAGAAAATATGATCAAACTCAAACACAAACATTTATTTATTCAATTAGACTTCTTCTAGAAGCACTTTTGAATCGTCATAACATAGTTTTACCATTTAGCACCGATTCGGGAAGCAGTTTCTACGGAGAAGAACCGGCAAGAAACTCCGTAGCTCCGTAATCAACTATAATACTTAAGATTTTACTTTTTTAATTATGTTTATAGTGAGAGTATGTGTGTTTATTCCATTATTATTTCTTTTTCTTAAAATCTTGAAATATACGCTTTAGTGAAAATTTGCAATGTACTCGAGATATGCATAGAATCTGCGATTGCAGACCAGGGCTTTTATTTTTCGCAGCTGACCTAATAGAAGTTCAAAAGATTTTACGGCTTAAGTGATTGGTTTAAAAGTTTATCTGGATAAGCGATGTTCAGAAATGAACACCGAGATTCTAACTGATAAACTTAGCTGATAAATTGTACCAGAATCCATCGATCAAAATTGGGGGAAAATACTTACAAGACGATAGGTCGATGTCTTCGTCTACACGTATCAAAGCAATATCATTAGTTTTCTGTTTTCTGTTCCATTTCTCGTGTACAATTGTTTTTTCAACGCCAACATCCTAAAAAAAAATCCGCTTATAAATGCTGTCTTTAGAAAACTCCCTAAAAGGAGAGTATGAAAAAAATCTAATTTCAATTTGCTACGATACTACAGGATTAGATTAGTTATTATTAAATCACTTCATGCAAGTTAACTAGCTCTTTTTTAATGCAAAGAGGCCACAATGCGGACGCGTCACCTAACACCTTATGGCAGGTACTACCACAATGCCTGAGACATTACATTTGATTGGATGTTAATTAGACCTTTCAGTTTTTTTTCTAATTCTTACCTGTATATGAGTCTCGCACATATTCTGATAACAGTCTTCAGGGGTACTTATATCATATTCTCCGAGACGCACACCAATCAGTCTGTTGTTTATACAGTGAGCGGCAGTCAGAATATACCTGGAGTTTATTACACTGCCACCGCATTCAAACCTCTTATCTGAATCAATATAAGCGTTAATATATAAAATGTATTAAGGTACCAGGCATATGCATCTACTTACTTTGTGAATATTAGCTAAATTATTATCCTTTAATATTAACAAACGTTTAAAATAAAATACGTAGCCGTCTATAATTAATAGACCGTGTAAACTACTGACCATACAATTTCAGAACAAATGCCATGCAAATAATCTGTGCCTCCAGTGAATAAGGGAGTAAGACGAGTTATTCCCTTTGGTTTTTATTGCACCATTGGATTCAGCTCGTCAAAATACACAACATATCAAAAGGTCATATCTCTAGCTGCATCCTAACCCATTTTTTCGAATGACCCAAACGGTATAAGTAGGGTGTGATTAACGGTATAAGTTACCTTATCCATCATTTTAGGCAATCGCAAAGGAACTATTCGTCTCGAGTCAAAATAACCCACGAACACAAAGACGTATGTGTAGTTATACTTTTTGAATAAAGACTTAATTCATTTTGTTCCATCCGTGCTGACACTATTTTAGTATAAACGCATTTGTGTCATTTTTCTAACATGAGCATAAAGGAACAACTCTTAGTGTCATTGGTTCAAGTGACGACATGAGACAGTTTCGCATTAATGCCGTGTTGCTATTGGTCTATTTGAATACTGCACGGAAACAACAGACACTATTCCTTTTTGCTTAATAATATTTTTCAATCGTTTTTTTCAATAAATCTGCAACAATAAATCTTTATAATATTTAAAAAAAAAAGGTATTTATCAATTAACTTGGGATACTAATAATATTTCTATGGAAATTAACTTTTTTTTTGCAATAGATATTAAAAATACAGTTTTAATTAACACATTAAGTGCATTTAATGATATTATACTCTTTGTTTATATAAATACAGAACGATAATTGAATCATCTAAAAAAAGCCAACAAAAATGTTATACTTATATTTTCTTCTTATAATTGGGTAAGTTTTATAAAAAATAACTAGTTTTTAATCTTTTTTTGTTTAAATTTAATCTAACTACAATAATACTATAATTATAGTCGCATAGAAAAAAATAAATTTGGAAAATCCAAAAGTGCACGACTCATAATGCTCATTTAATTATGAAATATAAAAAAAAAAAAAAATATATATAGATATACAGTCTTGTAGTTTTCGTTTTTTTATTAATTGCAATTAAACGACACTGAATTAATTAATCATTCGCATTCAGTCACCTACAATCGTCAATTAGAATATTTTAAAAAAAAATTTAACTCAAATGATGGATTTTTTCACAAGTTATAGTGTTTTCAGGTTTCACACATGACGGACAGGAAAATTTTTTGACCTATTTCGGTGTTTTTTTCCAATTCTATTGAAGTAAATCAATTTTTAAAAAGTATGGGATTAATCTCCATTAAATTATCTCGACAATAGTATGCAAAATATCTTGATTCCGTGAACTAACAAGGCTATAATAATAAGAATAGCTGCAAAAATGAGGCGAAAAAAATTTTTCGAGCGTAAAGCACTCTCTGATGCTTCGCATCATGGTCGTGCAAAAATATTTATAACCAGTCTTGACAATTATGAATATTGTGTTCTCTCTCATATAGCGTTTTAGCCACTGTAATTTGGTGATTTGCCTTTTTTATAGGAAAAAAATTCGCAATATCGATACTTTTTTGGTCCTGCATTATCGTAAACATATTATGGATACTCTGGTACCACATATTTTGAAAAAATTGGGATATTGTCACGTAGACTCTCTTCAAAGTGCGTGCCACTAGTCGTATTTGCATCAAAGGCACCTTCAAATCTGTGCTTAATTTTTTCATAAAATCTTTGCGGCTCATTGTATTTTCTTTATTTATCTATATTATTTTGATAGTATATGATATAGAAATTGTTAAAATTCCATATCATGCCGTAAAATATCGCCACTGACCACCTATAACTTTCCCTGTAAGGTAACTGAACATACAGGAATATGGTTTTCGAGCTTCTCTTATATCTCTTTATAGTGCTTGTATCCTCAATGTATAACCACCATGACATATTCGGTTTTTCTCCGGACAACATCTTCAGCCACCCAATCCTCTTGTTTGGAGTCCAAATCCAGCGGAGGACAATAATCGTCATTTACTAAAATTGAAGGTTTTTCGTCCTAGTGTTAAAGTTTTCTGGATCCTATTTTATACTCAATATATAGTATATAATACTATAATATCATGTAAAACGTGACTTGGAAAAAAAAATATTCAAATAAATCACAAAATAACAAATTTGAAACAATCGTAAAAGTTACGAAAAGCCCAATTATACGTCAAAATGACGTACAACATCCTCTTTACAACAAAATGGCGGAATTTACCGGGATGAGCCAACTATGTACTCCTAGGTCTCGACGGCTAATGAGTTGGTTCTGGATTTCGAAGCGATTCGATGGTAAATATAGAAAAGACAAAGATATTTCGCCGCGGTGTACGTCAAATTTACGTAGATTGGACTTCTAGGGTTAAATGCATAAACACCTAAATGTTGTTTTGTTTTTATTATATCTAATAACGATAAAAAATCCGTTGATTTTATTCGTTTTTCAAGCTACGTGCATGGTTGTTCCACTATAAGGCCTCAATTGAGTCATAAAGTACACAAATTTCAAGCATAATAAGTCGCATCATTTCTATAAAACCAAAACTGGCAATAATATAAGTCGTGTTAAGCGATTATGAACATAGTGCATCAGGGCATAAGTCGTTATATTGCAAAGAGCAAAAAAAAAATTATGCGAATACATTGAGTTATTCCATGAAGTACTCGTTCATAAGGCCACAACTACAAAAAAACACGAAAAAGGTATATTTATGGGGTTGTTACAATATGTGTTCATATGTAAAACTAAAGTCTAACATCATATCTTACCCATACAAGCTTAAAAATTTGAAGTTATAAAGATTTAGTATTGATATATAGTTTTTTGTCTCTCCTGAAAAGTGCTGTTTTTGAGTTATTCCCTTATTCACTGGAGGCACAGATTATATAATAAAATCTAACAATCCGTTGTTGTTCCTTTTACAAAATAAGAAAGAAGGGCCATCCAAGGGAATTCATAGAGGCCTGCGACGCTGCCTCCAACAATTCGGTCGCCGTTTATATCACCGCATGATTCTGGTAACAACGACTTTTTATCAATGGTTTTATTTTGTGTGTCCTGCGGTTCTATACCAGACTTGACAATTAAGTTTTCCATTGTGCCAAAATCGGAACAGCAGACCTGTAAAGAAATGATCTATTGACAAACATAGTTCATCATGAAATTCCTGCTATACCTAAACATTAAAGTTAAATCAGTTACATGTTCACTTTCAAAATTAACAGGATATGCGTGAAAATGAAATGCTATCATTCTCATATAGCAAAAAGACAGAAGACCGACCTGGCCAGTGACCGAAGAGATATCTCTGGCTTCTTGGTTTCAGGGATATTTGGTGATAATAATATTAAAAAATTTCTCGCCAGTAGAGGACTACTTTATTCCTCAGTTACTCAGACTATATTTGTTAGTGATTAACCATATATTTAAAAGTAAAATAACTAATATTTTTGGACTCCCAATGATGAGGCAGGTATATCATAATAATAATGTAAGTAGGTATTGTTTTCACCTGATGCTGTTCTTCAGCTTGATTGTAGCCGCAGAAAGCGTTTTAATAATCTTTTGGGATTCAGCATCTCTTTTGTATTTAATCAGAAACAAGGCGGGTGGACACTTGATGATGTCTTTACAGTCACTGCAGTCCCCTGCAAGACAAAATGATCATCATTATTATCATCTAGGCAAATTCGGAATAGCTAAAAATCTATTACAAATTATTATTACTATTACAAAGTATCGTAATTATAAGTAAGTAACACAATCACTTCGCGGAAGGACTGGTTTATCTTAGGTTTGGCAAAAGCCATCGGGCAATCCTCGAAATACATTTGAATATCACCCTTTGACTGAAGTCAGCAGCAGTCTCGGGCGTTGACGAACGCAGCATAGGCATCGCACGCGCATAAAAGGCCGAAATATTACATTTATTTGGGCTTTGACAAAGTCATTATGTCAGACCTGAGGTTTGACCAGTCCAACCTACGAGTGCCCGAGCTTTGCGTACATAATATGTAATAGTCAAACCCCGAAAGTCGTGTTAGTTATTCTATTTATAACTCAAGAATGGCTCAACTGATTTTGCCGAAAAGAGATTTGGTGCGGAGGTAGCTTTGAACCAGGAGAAGGACATAGGATACTTTTAACCTTAAAATAAAAAAAAAAAATTATAACTGGAGCAGAGTCGCGCCGGGGCGAACAGCATAGTGTTATATGAAGGAATGTAATTGAGCTCTAAAATGGAATATATTTTATATCAACAACAATAATTAGTACCTTTTTAATAAAAGAAATAATAATAATACTGGAACGAGTGCGATATTATGTCCAACCAATGTGTAGGTAGAGGTACCTACACATTAGAAAAAGTCCATGGGAGTTAAATCAGGGCTGCGTGGAGGCCAATTTATATCACCTCTCCTAGAGATCAATTTTCCCGGAAAAATTTCATGAATTCGAGGTAAAGACATATTGGATGTGTGTGATGTAGCTCAGTCTTGCTGCAACCATGTTCTCTGGTTATAGCTAGGAAAGTTTTGCAGTGCAGCCACTAAAAACTCGTCTATCATCTTACATATCGCTCTGAATTTACTGTAACTGCACGCCCCCTTTCGTCTTCAAAAAAGTAAGGGCCAATAATTCCTCGCTAATTTCTATCCTCAATAATTTCTTGTGGGGGTATCTTAAATCTAAAGTGTATGCCAACAAACCAACTTCTCTAGTGCATTTAAAAGAAAATATCCGGCACGAAATGGCAGCCATCACTGTGTCTACCTGCCGAGCTGTCATAAATACTGTAATTTTACTGTTCGATTAAATGAGTGCCGTGAACGCAATGGACTGCATTTGGACGATATTATTTTTAAGAAATAAATTCCCATATTTAATAATAAATTGCACTTTATTAATAAATAAACATTTTTTCAATACACCGCTTACTTTTTTTTTATTCGTCCACAAAATATAAACTTTCTTTTGAGACACCTTGTATATAGCCTAAAACCTTCCTAGATAGGAAGGCTTTAGGCTATATATCATCACGCTAAGACCAAAAGGAGCGGAGCCACATATGACAATATTTTAATGAACATAATAAATTGTAGTTTTAGTCATTAAATTTAAGAGTAATTTAATTTTAAATTATTATTCCGCTCGTCCCGACTGTCCCAGGATAAAAACAAAATTAAATAATATAGCCTATGTTACTTCCTAATAAAGTAGCACTCTGTTAGTGAAGCAATCATTAAAATCGGTCCAGTACTTTTGTAACCTATTCAATAAAAAAAAAAATAAACAAAACTTATTCCACTTTATAAGAAATATTAGTATGTGTTTCAATTAATAATAATCAGAAAATAATGCTTTCATCAGATCTTGACTTGAATTTTAATAAAGTTTTATGATAATTTTATAGTGTAACTATATAATAATATTATAATACTTACTACTGCCTGACACATCTTTTAAAATTTGCTGCACAGTAACGATGAAAATTATTATTTTGTAGAACATCACGTAATATATTTAGAAATGAGAATAAAACTGTTGAAATGGAGTATGCAACCTCCACTTGTAAATGAGTGCTGCTTATTAAGTACACTGAGAAAAAAATTCATTAAAAAATATTAATAACTAATAAAATTCATATAAATCCTAGGACAATTAAAGTTCTCTAACGGCTACAAACGAGTTTTACTTATTGCATTTACTGACGCCAAAAATCCAAGTTTAGTTGGAATAAAAATGCCTGTTTACTAATAACTAGTAAAGTTTATTTAAGTGCAAGTAATCCAACATACTTTCTGTTAATATGTTTTTATTAAAGCCAATATCATAAATATTGGTTACACGTAATATATTTTTTATTCTTAGTACTTTTTTTCTTGGGTTTTACTACTCTTGTTACTTGTCTTAAGAATCTTGTGACTAGGATTCACAATTTAATGTGTGGAAATAATAAAGCAGTGATGTTATAACCAGTATTTTTTATAGGCCCTATTAAAATTTTGACTTGTAATTAATATCTTTTATTGAAATTCATTGAGGTGTGATATAATTTCTAGTATTCTGTTTAATAGTAATTAGAAACGTTGCTATAGGTACTTATACCGCTAAATTTAAATACCCAAAAAAACTTCTGGTGGAGAATCTACACATGAATATGAACAAGTTTAACTATGGAACCGACTCCAAAAAGCGCGAAAAACAATCATGTTTTTTACTTAACATTTGTGCTTTTAAAGTCGGTCCTATAATTAAATTTGTTCATATTCATGTGCAGATTCTCCTCCAAAAGTTTTTTTGGGTATTTAAATTTAGCGGTATAAGTATAGTAACGTTACTAATTACTTTTACATATTGATGATTTCGATCAACTTTCTTCTTATTATACGAAGCTCTAATAACTAATGCAATTCAAAACTTTATTGTTTTTTAAAATTGTTCAGATAAGTAATAGTGAAAAATTGTTCGAAATCTTCATTTGTAGATAAATAAAATAAATAAAATTTGATATTTTCCCGAAATAACTTTATTCTAATTAACCAAAAAATAATCATTGACAACATAATTTTAAGTAATAAACTAAAAAATCCTGGGGATAGTATTCATGATAACAAACAACTTGCTCAACCGATGCTGAATTTTTAGTTTTTAGTTTTTAGGCAACAACACTGCCACCAGCCAAGTAGTTTGTATTCAGTCTCATTGCCGCTGTGGCCACCCACTTCTCTTCCACTAGGTGCTACGGCTCTAAGGAATTCCGCAGCCATGCGAAATTCTCCCTTAATTCTTCGTCGGATTCTGAAAGGAATCATTTATCATTTAAATTGAAAACAGCAATACCCGTAAAAGTAAACAAACTCGCTTTTCATTAAAATATACATTACCTGCTGATGCTGCTGGCAATCGTATTAATGGAGCTACATCAGAATTCGATGACGAAGATGATGTTCTTGTCAAGGAATGTGAACGGGCCCTCTCGATAATTCCACGACTATGCAACTGCTCTACCATCAATCGACGACTTCAAAGTTTTCAGAACCTAAAATAATAACACTGATTTGAATGATGACTAAAAGAAGACCATAAGTGTACATCATATCTACAGGGTGTAATCGTTAAGTGTGCACAGGCGATTGCATCAAAAATCTTTAAATTGATATCGAAAGTACTTAACCTAATGAGTAAAATGGCATTAATAATAACTTTTTAAAAAATAGAACGTGAAATATCCGAAAATTTTACATTAAACACTCTCCTACATTTAGTATGAAATAGTAGAACGGTTTTAGTTTACTGATCAACTGACTTATTTCATCGTTGGTTAAAATTCTGAGTGTTCCAGAATCCACTCTTCCATCTAGACAACGCAATATACCAAATTACTTTAAGTATGAATAAGGTAATATTATGAACATTAATACATCGACTGTTCTGACAAAGAATAGTTTGGTACTGTGTTCTGGGGTGCAAAGAATAAATAAAACTATCTAGCTTCTAACTATCTACTTATGTAGTTTGATTAGGTACTTACCACAAAATTTGGTTACATACTCCTGCAACCCCCACCTCTTAAGGAGATCACTGGTTAATTGATCCATGAGTATTCTTTTATTCGAGTCATTCAATTGTTTTTGCACTGCACAAATTATTTTCACTTCAATCTGACCAAAATTTACCGAGTCTACCTGTACTTTTGAATATTGAAATTTGATCAATGACCCCCTGGAGTGGGGAAAGAGAGGGGATTGCAACTCTCGATTTTTTCCCCTTGTCCCCATGATTTTTGTACGGCGTTGCGGAATAATAGATTAAAAGCAGTATTGAAATAGTATGACACAGATGCCGTACATGAGTAAAGCAAAGCAAAAGGCCACACTTAATTTTAAAATAAATAACAAAACAAGGCAAATACCTAAGATACAGGATCATTATGCGAATTCCAGTGAACTCATTATGATAACACCGTGGACATCCAAGAAGGAACGTATCAACATGAACAATACGCCCATTTAGTGGACAATGCGTAATTGATAAAACAAAGGGATATTAATTTAATGGTTATACGGTATCGGACCACCACCGGACCACCAGGCAGGAGGATATCTCGGATATATAAGCAATTCACAAGTGAACTCGTCATTCTCGCACCAGCTCTCTATAGTTAAGGTCATAGATTAAGTAAAAATTGTAATTTGTTTAAATAAATTATTTTTTTTAAAAGTAATCTTGACCGAGTTATTTTTACTGGCGCCCAACGTGGGGCTTAACGAGTGAATAAAAGTAAATACATCGTTATTACGAAAAAGTTCACGAAATCTTTCAAGGTTGAAAGTTAAGCAACCCAAAAATAAATTAGTGAAAATACAAGTTCGAGGGAAGATATGAAAAAGGAGGTCATCATCGGATTTGTGCTGTAAGTACCGTTGCATAATCCTTTCACCATTCCTTTCCACTTGAAACCCCCGACTTTTGTATATAGCTATAGGGATACTGGAGAGAATCACTCTCCTTCTGAAAGTGAGAGCAGTCTTAGTGATTTGTGTTATTCAAATTGCTGTAATAATCCAACTGTCATAGACAATATGGATCCAAAAACCTTGTTATCGTTCGTTCCCACATATGATGGTGACGCATTTAATCTGTACAATTTTATAAACTGTGCCAAACATTGGTTACAAATCGCGGGTGGAGACACACCACCAAACGTTATGTTATTATTGAGTAAGTTAGAATCTAAGGCCGCCATGACTATTTCAATGGTAGATCATGACTTTAAGTGGAAAAATATAGAATTAACATTAAAAAAAGAATGTGGAGATAATAGGGAGTTTAATACCTTATTAATTGAATTGTCAAATGTCAAAAGAAAAGGTAGTTATAAGGATTTAATTTTTGAATTAAAACAAAAGTTATTTTTTATTAGAAGTAAGTTGCTAGATAAATATAGCGAGAAAACTTTAGTCGATGAAGTGATGGAACCGTATATTAATACTGCGCAAAATGCATTAAGGAATAGTTTACCTTATCATGATCAAATTTACGTTTCAAACTGTGGTTTTGAGGAAACGGCCGCCCGAATTTTACAATTAGAAGCTGAGGGTAGGTTTGACAATATTAAACAAAAATTTTCGAGTATTTTACCGCCGCCGCGAATTGTGCAGCAGGGGTACTCGCAACATAAACCCAATTTTGTAAATCAAAAGCATAGTTATCCTAATTATCCACAAAATCCAAGGATAAATTATAATAATAACAATTATAATCATAATCATAACCAAAGTAACAATAACTTCCATCAAAGATACCCATGGAAGCCAAATCCAAATAATGTGTTTAATAAGCCACAGAATAGTTATTTCAAGCGTAATCAATATCGCCCGATAAATAGGAATATAAATGAAACGGAAGACGTGTCCATGAGGACAGCGCCTCAGTTACGCCCAGGTCAAACAAATTTAGGTAAAGGGTTAGTGGCAGAGGAAGTTTTCCATACTAATAATATAGAGGAAGCAAATTTTTACAAAAAGGCCTCTCAAAAGAAAGGGCCATAGAATTTAATTTTGTTAAGTCTTATTTGCCGTATTTTGAAACGGATGAGCCAAAATTAAAAGTGTTAATAGATACAGGTAGTCAAAGATCGTTTATGACTGAAAAGGCTTCGAAATATTTTAAAGGTTATTATAAGCCTGAGAAATTTTCAGTTCGTACATCTCACGGTACGTCAACTCATGTAGGTTTAATCGAAACTCCGTTCTGGTATAAGTACTTCGATACGGGTGAAGGAACAATGAAGTTCTATGTGTTTAATTTTAGCGATCAATATGATATTTTAATGGGTACAGATATGATTGAGCAAGTTAATGCTAAAATAGATTTAAAGGAACGTAAATTAATTTTGCCAAGTAGTGAAATTTTAATTCATCATATGACTAATGAAAATTATTCAGACATTAATAATTTGTGCGAAACGTATAGAGATTTATTTACGGAAGATGTAACGAATAGCGCAACTACATCAATTAAGCATAAAATTAATTTAATTACTAATGAACCAATTTACCAACGTCCTTTTCGTTTACCGCAAATACAACAAGAGGAAGTTAATAAACAAATTATTAAATTATTAAATGAAAAAATAATTCAACCTTCCGAGTCGCCATGGTCATCCCCAGTGCATATAGTGCCTAAGAAAATCGATCAATCAGGCGTTAAGAAATGGAGAATGGTAATTGACTATAGGAGGTTAAATGAAATTACAAAATCCGATAAATTTCCATTGCCAAATATTGAGGAGTTATTTTCTAAGTTACAAGGGAATAAATACTTCTCTACTTTAGATTTAACTTCGGGATATCACCAAATTTTAATGGATAATGATTCTATTGAGAAAACGGCATTTAGTACGCCTAATGGGCATTATGAATTTTTAAGAATGCCTTTCGGTTTAAAGAACGCTCCCGCGACATTTCAAAGAATGATGAACAATATTTTAAAAACGGAAATAAGTAGGAATATATGCTTAGTTTATTTAGATGATATAATTATATATTCAAAAAATAAGCAAGACCATATACATAGGTTGCAGCAAGTTTTTGAAGCGTTACGTAGGGTTAATTTAAAGTTAAATAAAAATAAATGTGTATTCATGGAGGAGGAAATCGAATTTTTAGGTCATGTTCTTAATAAAGACGGACTAAAGCCAAATCAGTCAAAGATAGAGGCAATTAAGAAATTTCCGATTCCGAAAACGTTAAAACAAGTTAGAAGTTTTTTAGGATTAATAGGTTATTATAGAAAGTTTATTCCTAATTTAAGTAAGATAGTTAAGCCTTTAACGGATGCGACTAAAAAGAACGCGATTATTGACATTAATAATAATAAGTATAAAGAAGCATTCGAGTCGTGTAAACATTTATTAATGAATGCTCCAATTTTAGCATTCCCTGATTTTAATAAAACGTTTGTTTTAACAACGGATGCATCGGACATAGCTCTAGGTGCAGTATTAAGTCAAGAAAATCATCCGATAGCGTATGCGTCGAGAGTTTTAAGCGAAACAGAAAGAAAGTATAACACTACGGAAAAAGAATTATTAGGTATAATATGGGCTGTTAATCAATTCAGACCCTATATTTACGGTAGGAGATTTATCTTAAGAACAGATCATAAAGCATTAATATGGTTGTCTAAATTAAAAGAACCAAATCAAAGATTAACTAGATGGAAACTTAAATTACAAGACTATGATTATAAAATTGAGCACGTCAAGGGTAAAGAAAATTACGTAGCTGACGCATTAAGTAGAATACAAATAAACCACACAAGTATAGATTCTGTAGCAGCGCATTGTGGCGAGGAATTATCGTTAGACAGTACACCGCGTAATAATGATACAGCGATAACCACTGAATCGAATTCTTGTCGCTCAGACAATGGGTCGTTGAGTAATACAATACACTCTTGTCAACAAGACAGCGATACAGGTATTCCAATCATTGATAGTTACCCACCTAAACGTCTCAGACGTGTTGTGTTTGAAAGTGCTCCATACGAAAACGCGAAATTTGAAAAAGGTATGTGGTATTTTTATATTCCACCTAATAATGAGGAAGAGGTTATTAAAAGATATATGTTAGAATATTTGAGTAAAGAAAAATATGCTTTTATAATACCAAATGACGAATTGTATTATAAAATTTCTGAAGTTTATAGAAAGTATTTTGATCATAGTAAGTTTAAGCCAACTAGATATACTAAATCGTTAATAGAAATAGATGATAAAGAGGAACAGTTGAATTTAATTAAAGAATGTCACTTATTAAATAATAGACATGCAGGTATAGAAATTGTATATAAACAATTGCGTGAAAAATATTATTGGGAGAATATGAGGAAAAATATTAAGAAATATATATTAAATTGTGAATTATGTAGGAAGGAAAAATATAATAGACATCCAAATAATACACTATATTCGGAGACAGAAACTCCACATGAACCGATGTCAGTATGGCATATAGATTTTATGTCTTTAGAAAGACAATGGTATCTTACGATTATAGATAAGTTTTCCAAATATGCTATTATTAAGCCAGTAGATAAAAGTAGAGTATATGATGTGTTATATGAAATATTTGCATTTATAGGGGCACCTAATAAGATAGTGCATGATGGTGAACAATCTTTTTGTAGTGAAATTGTAACGGAACTTTTTAAAACTTATAATATTATTAATCATACTACGTCACCGCAACATCATAAATCAAATTCGGATGTTGAGCGTTTACATAGTACTATACAAGAGTTATTTCGTTTACAACGTGAATCAGATTTGGACCAAAATCAAAAGATTAATTTTATTGTACATTCTTATAATAATACAATGCATAGTGCGATAAATATGACGCCATTTGAAGTGCATTTTGGTAGAAAGCCTAAGTTGCGTAGTTTTGATAATTTAAAAGTAGTTATACAGAGATATACTGCCCAGCATAGAGATTTTGCGAAAGAATTAAATCAAAATGTTCATAAATTGTTAAAGAAGCAAAAGCATGATAGGAATAAAAGATTGAATGAAAGAATTAAACCCCCGAAAATATTTAAGATAGGTGATACAGTTTATTTAAAAAACTCTATGGCGGACAGACATAAGACGAAGTCAAGATTTTTAGGTCCATACAAAATATTGAGCGTAGAACCTCATAACAAATATAAAATAAGTAATGGCAAGATATATCATGTAGAGGAACTAATTGTTTCAGAATCTACTTCACTTTCGGATACAAGTTCAAGCAGTTAGAACCTTCAGAAAATGTAATAATAGTTGAATTGAAGCCTGCTCGAATTTTAGAAGGAAAGTGGTATATTATTCATAAGTTAGAAATAAAACCAATTGTATTAAATTTAGAGAGTATACAACAATCTGTAAACCATGCTTATAGAAATTCTAAGATAGATGATGTTAATCATATATATCAGAGAATTAATATTATATTAGAACATGTTAGAGAGATATGTAAACATTTAAATATTCAAAGTAAGAATAGGATTAAAAGAGGATTAATTAATGGTTTAGGAAGTGTAATTAAGTCGATAACTGGAAATTTAGATCAAAATGATTTAGATATAATTCAAAGAGATTTAGAAACTGTAAGAATTGCTTATAATAAACAAATATCGATAACAGATGAAACTTTAGAGGAATATAATAAGCAGATTGCAAATATTACATTAATTCAGGAAGATATTAATAATCAATTGTTATCTATGTTAACTAGTAAAGCGCAACAAAAGGTTGCTATATCTTTGTTATTGCAAGCTCAAACTTTGCAAGATGTAAGTGAAAGATTAACAAC
>CAJQZM010027819.1:0-10202 GCA_907164665.1 Colias nastes | reverse complement strand
AAGTTTGACTACGACGAAACTGAAACCTTGCTAGGATCTATAATTTAGCGTGCTAAAAGAAAGGAAATAAAAATTATAATAATAAATAAATATTATATTGATACACTTCACACATAAAAGCACAACTTATACGCAAACACACACACACACACTCACACATACTCACACACACACTCACACACACTCACACTCACTAACACATTCACACACACAAACATTAAAGCGCTTTCCACCTTTGCTTATTTTATTTTTAAAATTTTCTTTTGTATAACGTAGGTATACTGTTAAGAAATTAATGGGAGAAGCCACTGGCTCCTGAGACACAGTATTTAACTAATTCAGGAGCCTATGGATTCATATATATGCTGTACCTATTTCTTTATGTCAATAAAGTTTTTATTATTATTATTATTATTTTTTTTAATGCTTTGCATTCACAGCTTATGATCAGCTGGTAATAATAGAATACACGGGCGTAAACCAAGTGTAAGCTATATAATTATAATTTTAAACTGGTTGTGTGTCATTCATTCTCTGTCTGAAGAAACTTGCGTACTATTCTACATGTATTTAATATTGCAGCTTTTTGTAATTGCATGTATGTATGTTTTGGTAAATGTAATAATTCTATGTATTTGTGAAGTTGAGTGGGTATAACACCTGTAGTGGAGAGTACTATGGGCACTATTATAACATTTTGCAGTTTCCACATTTTTGTAATTTCTTGTTTAAGTTCTGTGTATTTAGTAAGTTTTTCGGTTATGGTATTTGGGAGGTTGTGAGTATTGGGTACAGCTATATCTATTATTAGTGCATTTTTTTCATGTTTATCAATGAGTGTAATATCAGGTCTGTTGTAATGTATGGTTTTGTCTGTTAAAATAGTTCTATCATAGTATAATTTATATGAGTTGTTTTCTAAAATGGTTTCTGGTATGTATTTATAATATGGTGTTTTATCGTACGAAATAAGTTTGTATTTTTGTGCTAATTTTTGATGGATAATGTTGGCTATCTGATCATGCCGGTGTTTGTAATCGGACTGGGTTATTGCTTTGCAAGCTCCTGTTATGTGTTGAATGGTCTCTGGGGCACTATTGCATTTTCTACAAATATCTGATGGTAAATTTTTGATAATATACTTCTGATAATTACGTGTCTCAATAACTTGGTCCTGTATAGCTAGCATGAAACCTTCAGTCTCAGGAAAAAGCTCCCCTCTCTTAAGCCATGCATTTGATGCTGCCTTATCTACATGAGGCAAATTAAGGTGTTGTATATGCCTTCCGTGCAGAGACTTTTGGGTCCATGCTGCTAGTTTATCACACTTACTAATTAAGGTCTCATTTCGTTGGGTTGTATTGTCAGCTAAATTAATTATTATTATTTGTATCAGTACACGAGAGCCTAGAAATGGAGGACTATTTCAATTAGAATTAAACTTATCATGAAAATATTATGCATTGTAATACAATACCAACGACACATTAAAATACGTACGGGAAGACAATTGCGATAATTTTTTGAGACGATTCTTTTTTTAACTCGACGTTGTATTATCGCAAGCCACATTATATAACATAGCTTCACGACAATCTAAAACGATGATTAATTTACACAGATTAATATAAATATAGACAGCATAATATAATTCAAGGACTATCATAAATATATCGATAGACCGGACATCGAATCCAAATTAATATCTCAAGTAGTGGCCATTAACGGAGTCAACGGTTAAGGGCCAGGGGATAGACAACAGTGATGGATGTGATCAGTCCCTCGTTTACAAGGTTTATAGCACCGTACATCGGGGGACTGACGGGGAAACTTCGTTTGGAGCTAGCAAGATTGTGTGGGCGTGGATGTGGTAATTAATGTTTATTTTATTTAGTTCGTAGTTTAGATATTTGTGTTTTGTTATAGAATGAATATAGTTAATATGTATGAGCGTGGGAATATGTTTTGATTGTAGGCGATTATTGTAAGATTAACATGTCTGCGATCTAGCGAATAGTTTTAAGGTTATAATAATGCGTGTCATCTTACTTTGGTACCTACATGTTGAAGTTTTTTTTTTATATCAAGCGGTCCACCCCGGCTTCGCCCGTGGTACATGTTTACGTTTTCTATCCATAAGAACCATCCTCGTACTTCAAGGAATATTATAAAAAAAGAATTAACGAAATCGGTTCAGCAGTTCTCGAGGTTTGCGTTAGGTTACCAATACGTTTGGCTAATTAATATTTTTTTTTTCATTCTATAAAATTGTACAGTATCCTGTATCACTCGCATAAAAAGCATATGTACTGTACTAATCTAAATTATAATCTATTTCTGTACCATTTGTAATAGAGAACCGATGAGCTGTAATTGTATGATTGAGTAACAAATATCATATTATGGACCCTCTGCACAATAGGCTACGTTGGGCGAGTAGAGGCAAACACGATAGTGTAGAGGACCTAAATGTCTATGATCGGCCATCATTATAGATTTTTTTTTCATAATCACCGTAATGGTTGCAAATATCGACGATCATTTGTTGGACCAACGCTACCCGTTTTGCAGAGGGCCCAATACATGCATTGTTATTTTTCCAATTTTAAATAGTAGGTATATAAACTACCGCATCCATATTTCCCACTTACAAAGACGAGGCACGCCCGTCGGCAAGCATATATCGCATTAGTTGTTCGCAGAGTTAACGCAATTAATTATACGACCTCCCTACCTCACCGAATTCTTGACAATTTTACCGCTAATTCTAAATTTAGTAATAGTAACACTGAGGAACCCTGTTTATTACGAATATTGCATTCGTATGATAAAGAGGAAATAAAATTTCTTAATAATATTTCTTTATAATAAATAATATCGAAATAAAATAATATTTCTTTATAATTAATAATTATACTGTGTATGTTTAGACTTGAGCAGAAAAAGAACAAAATTATAAGATGTATTTGTCGAAAAAAACGATTAAAGTAGACCTTATTATGAGATTCACTATTTTTGAATCTTTTTATTGAAGTAGGTATTCATTTAAAACAAGTGGAACTACTGAAGTGATTGTATATATTTTATTTTAATAATTTAAAAGGCTAAAATGCAGTTCCTTAAAAAATTCTATAGATCTATAAAAAAAAGTTTTGTGTCGGTATTTTTTCTGTCATTTTTATAAACAAAAACAAATCCTAATTCGTAACAACGAAATGCAATAACAACACAATATACCTAATAACTTGAATTATTCAATAAAGGTTTAGGGTGAGTTCGGATTTGTCGCAAACTTTTGGGTGAAATTATGAAAAAAACTTCGTATTTTTATTGTAATTTAGGCAAATTGTTACGTATACAAAATTTGGAAAAGAGAATGTACATGTACATGTTTAAATATACTTGTTTAGGTAGGTACTTATTTACTAATGTTATGTACTTACTCAGATAATAATAACTAGGATTCTGCAGCTTCCTTGTATCAACTTTAAAATACTTATAAGTTAGAAGTACAAACTTTTATATAGTTAAGTAGATATAATAACTTCTTGGCCGTACAAAATACAAATTAATGAGTAAACTCAAAAACTGCTTTATCGATTTTAAAAATTCCTGTACCGTAGAGAGCTGCGTTTTTTTTTTTTTATATTTCAAGAGCCATTGAAAAAACGACCTCCCGAGTTTTTTTCGCCATTTCCCTCATAGAAATCCCACTCCACTGTTGAAGGTGGGCATAATACCATATCTCATCCCACTTTGGGATACGCACAAACACTTGATATCTCAATGTGGACATTTATTTGCGAGAAAGATTATTTAGAAGCAAATATTTTGTGCAGAATTTCCTTTCGTTTTTGAGTTATTTTTCGAGTAAATAGATATTGTATGATTAATTTGAATTTACGGTATATTTTTAAAATGCTTTTATTAAGCTTTATGTGGATGTTTATATGTAACCGACTCCTTTAGCTCTTTTTTGACCTATTTTAAAGTTAAAACGGACAAATTTTATTTCTAACTTTGTACACGTATCAAAGATCGGTGACAATGCAATAATTTCATGAGTTTAAGCGTTATTTTAGTTTATTAACTATAGGTAGATATTTATTATTATAACTTTTTTATCAATCTATGGAACTTGTAAAAATTACTTCATAAGAGACAAAGCAAGGCAAGCGGCTAAAAACCAAAGTCACCCATGTTTTGTGGAAATTTATGTATCACATCTGAATAGCAAGAATGCTATTTCTACTACCTAATTGTAAATTTTACAACTAAAACAATAACACAAGTTGACTATCAATCCATTTCTTTTTTTTGATTAGGTAATTATGCATTTACTTAATTAAACAAAACAGCAGATCAAAGCTAGAAACTCGGAACAACTTTTTTTTTAATTAAAGAAAATTTCTTACAAGTAAAACCTTTTTTGTCAACAGCAACCCTTGCTCGAAACAAATGATTGTTGTAAAATTTACATCATAAGGAAAATGGCTACGAAGCGTCACTTTGAAGAAAAAATGGCGGATTTTGTTCATATAGGTAATAGTCGCGACTTGAGAAGTCGTTTTCTCTAATGCTTGGCTTTTTGAAGAAAATCTCTGTACAAAGCGTTTCTTTGTATTTTTATTTATCTACACTTATAATATTATAAAGAGGAAAACTTTGTTTGTTTGTTTGTTTGTTTGATTGTAATGAATAGGCTCATAAACTACTGGACCGATTTTAAAAATTCTTTCACCATTCGAAAGCTACATTATCCACGAGTAATATAGGATAGGTTTTATCCCGGAAATTCCACGGGAACGGGAACTATGCGAGTTTTTCTTTGAAACCGCGGGCGGAGCCGCCGGCGGAAAGCTAGTTAAATATAATATGTCAAAGAAAGTAATGGGTGTAACTCTCATGTTTAAATCGATTCAATCACCACAGTCAATTTTTATTTATCTTTCTGATATTTTTGTCAATCACAGACCTGATAACACAATTTTTTTTCGAATTATGATACCTACCTAATAGGTATAGGTAAGTAATGTGTTTATTAATGTATCATACATAAATATTTCAGAAATAAAAACTACTTAGAGTTCAAACTACTACTATACCTACTTACTTGTTTTATATCCAGTCTTTCATAGACATTAATATCAACAAAATTCCGCCTTTCTATTTAATTGAGCGTAGCAAAGGCTCTACGATATTGGCGAAAAATGGCCGAATAAATATTTTTCATTACACAGTAAATAACAAATTGAAAGCGTAATCTGATTAACAAAGGAAATGAAAAAATAACAAACGATAGCGCACGCTTTTAATAAATTCGTCAGAGTTTATACAAACTCGTTAAAATCATGTGGTTTTAATAAAATTGGATTTAGCTGTCACCAGATATTTTTTTAAAATAAATCAGTGTACTTTCTTTCTGTGTTTATTATTAATTAGTTTGTTTAAACATAGCTTTACTTCTAACTGTAAATAATTATAAATAGGTAGATGATAATGAAGGCATTTCTAGATAAAAAATTTCGAGATAAGATATCTAGACAAAGACAGATATTATATTATATTATATATATAGAAAATTAATTTTTTCAATGCAAAAGGCGTGTAACTACGCTAAAAAGACGCGCTTTTTTCAATTATTTTGTGTTTACGTTATTTTTTTCTCTGCTTGAGTAGTATTCATTCTTCTGTTTCTTTTCATACCAAAGCATAACTTCTTTTGGAACTAAGATGGTTAACAATGAATATCAATTATCATAATATTAGGTATATTATTTACGAGCAAAATAGCAAAAATTAGCTTACATAACCCCGTCCGACATCAGTTCCTAACTAAAAGGCAATTATTCATACTAAAATATCTTCAATAATGATGTTACATATAAGGTTCCTCATACTTATTATACCTTGTAATATTATAAGGAACGTCATTCATCAGTCGTCTTTACTTGCCTAGGTAACCAGCTAACGAAGCAAGCGGTGTGACCTATTTATATTTTATACGTTTTATACATAATATACCTAATATACCTTCGCGTATCTTATGAGAAAATGTCAACCAATTATAATATTCGTTGAATTATCAGGTGCTAGTTTTCAAAAGGCTTCAAAAATTGGAGGTTTTAAATTCGACTGTTTTTTATGGGTTTGTGACCTAAGAACTTTTGATTGGGTGAACCTTAGATTGTGCCTTAGAGGGGTGAACCGATTTGATTTTTTTTTATGAAGCTAATGCTTTTTGGTTGAAAGTTGAGTTTGAGTTTGGCTTTTAATAAAATGAAAACTCCTTCCTATTCCTATATTTTTTATTCATACGAAATGTACGTTTTGTCAATTTTTGATAGAAAGTTGAAAGCAAAACAAATGTTAAAATATTATTTACAAAATAAAGAGAACGTGCAATATCTTATTCGATCTAATTTGAAAACTGGTTCCCTATTTTTTGCAAGTTTAGGAATCGTAAGTTGATCATAATAATTAATTTATGATTTTGTGTGGTTCTTTATAAAAAAATAGATACAGTTTTTATCAATCCAAAATAGTCTATACTTGTTGATTCTATAATATCTATTCTATAGATTCAATTATACTTTATTTTAAATGAAGTAACTGTAACTGAACTGTAGCTCTCCAAATACGCTATGCCCCGCGGATTCACTCGCGTACAAAAACACGGGCAAAAATTCTCTATCTTGTTAGGTTGATTTTATTGCAAATTTCATCCAAATCGGTGCTGTGCTTTAGTCGTGAAAGCATAACAGGTCTACGAATAAAAAAATTTATACACGGGCACAATTTTTGAATTAAACTACCTACCTACCTATTTCAAAGTGATTCATTTTGTTGTACCTACGTATTCAGTATTGTAGTGTTCCCTCCACGTACCGCGTTGACACAATATAATATATTGCATTTACATCAAACGAGCACAGAGCTAGAGCTAGAGCATTCTTTTGTGGTCTTTTAGTGTACCTAAACGAAAACTCGTATTCAGTGTTGTTCTGTATTATAACATTGCCTTTAAGTAATATTTTCGAAAACACTAAGATCAACGAAATAATGCTCTACGCCTGTTTACACAAAAATAATTTGACATACCTAGCGAGTTTAGAATGAGCATTCGTTTGATGTAAATGCACCGTAATAATAATTACAGTGCAGATTTGTTGAATGTTATGTTTCACTATTGGTACGGGAGCTATTAACGTTTTAAAAAAAGTCATTTTAGTATAGTTGGGTTTTTGATATACTGTTTCTCTTGCTATTTCGGTTAGAGTCCGGGCTGTCTGGCTGGCGCGGCGGTAGTGGTTGCGTTTATTAGTGCGCACAGGAAAATATCCGTAATTTAAAGTCATTTATTAACGCGTAATTTTTAATCTTTTGCCTTTAGATAGATCCATCAGACATAAATTTTTTATTGCAAGACGTTTTTTTCGTTGTTAAATAGGTGCCATACGCAATTTTTTATTTCAAAATAATTAAAATGTCATCGAAATAAGTGAAATTACATCAACATGAGTCCGCTTAAAAGGTAAGTAATAACTTTATTACTTATATTATATTATCCTTTTTTAATACTTATATTGAATAATTAGTAAACTAATATTTTTAATAGATGGTTTCATATTTATTACACTTTTGGGTATTAATATGAATTTGATGATATTTGGTTTTTATCAAGTTTACATTAACGTCCTATTTGAGGTTCGTTGGGAAAAGGAGGCACCATGGTAGATTGTTGCTAAAAAATTGTAAATAGTAAAATGAATATTATACATAGTATATCCTTCACGGGGACTCATGTTGATGGAATTTCACTTATTTAGATGACATTTTAATGATTTTGAAACAAAAAATTGCGTCTGGCACCTATTTAACAAGGAGAAAAACGTCTTGTTTGAACGCGCTAATCTCAGGAACTACTGGTCCGATTTGAAAAATTCTTTCAGTGTTAGATAGCCCATTTATCGAGGAAGGCTGTAGGCTATATTATAATATCACCACGCTAACGCTAAGACCAACAGGAGCGGAACAATGCGGGTGAAACCGCGGAGCACAGCCAGTATAATTAGTGCGTAGTATATTAAGCAGGCTATATACAAAAGTTGAACGTTGAACATAAATAAGTACCTACCTACCTGTATGAATTTTATAGCTGAATTTGGTTTTTGTTTTTAACGAACTAATCTCACGAATTTATTATTACTGTTTCAACTTTTATTGGAGAACTATTTTTATTTGATAGATAGTTCATGTAGGATGTATAAGAAGCTTTTAAAGCTAGATTATAGGAGCATAATATAAACATTAAATATGGTAAAAAAATATTTTTTTAGCAGACGAAGTTGCATGGGTCGTATTACATAGGTCATATTTTTACTTTATACTAACCATAGCTGCAAAATTGGAAATATCGAGCGAGGAAATATCGACCCTAAATTTGATGAATAATCTAAACCAATATTATAAAGCTGAAGAGTTTGTTTGTTTGACCGCGCTAATCTCAGGAACGACTGGTCCGATTTAAAAAAATATTTGGGTGTTACATACCTATTTATCGAAGAAGACTATAGGCTATATATTATCATCACGCTTAGACCAACAGGATTGGAGCACTGCGGGTGTAACCGCGGGGCACAGCTAGTTAATTATAAACGTTATATTTTCAGGTATGGTGGTGTGCAGATAAATATCTAGATATGAGATACCGGACCGCGATAATATTGAAGTATCCCATCTTGCAATATATGTATAAAGTTGTGTTCCTACTGTATTCTGTTTGTTTATTCATATTGTGTATTGAGATTATGAAATAAAATGATGATAAGTTGATATTTTTTTTATTTAACTGTCCCAAACAACTGGTTAAGGCTGATTTTAGTCTGACGCTGACGGCAAGCGTACTGTCAGCGCTGAAATCAACCTATAGTAGGTATCAGCGGTTTCACTAAATATCCTAGGCTCTTTATTACAACGCACCGTTTAACTTTTCTTAAATGGTAGGCCATTTTTAATTTAATGTTATGGCTGGATATCAGTCAAATAATTAAAACGGCGTTATTTTACTAATAACCTATCTGTGTTATTATTTATAACATCAGAGTTAAAAAGGTATACCGTATACTGTATATAAGTCTTCTTTAGTAAGCAATCGTATGCGATAATGTGTAGCGAGGAATGTTTTTGTAAAAAAACCAATAGTATCGCTTCAAACTTCAAACTAAATGAAGCGATATGAATGGTTTTCACATGGTTTTCACAAACACATCCTCACACATTATTAGTGTAAAAGCACCCTAAAACTCGTTTTTAAGAAATAAAACACCAAAATATATACAAGTTTTATTTATCCAGCCAGCTGCTATAAAACTAAATATTTACATATTATAATAAAATTCATGATACTTTTACATTTCTCCATTTTAATGGACTTCGGGTCCATTAATATTATTATACGTCAACTTTGGGCGATTTTGCAAAATACTAAGATTTATATTTCCTTTATGTTTTTAATTAATTGTACGTTCTTAAATATTAATACCTATAGATAAGGGGTAAATACAGGAAAAATGATTAAAGTACTATTTTTATAACAAAATTCGAGTTAAAATGGCAGTATATTAGAATTATCATATTTTGGCAATGATATAAAGAATTTAAATCACAAAACTTATGTTAAACTATCTAGTTTATTTATTTTATTTATTTTAATAAATAAATAAATAAATAAAATAAATAAACTAGATATACCCACCGTGTCACTTTTATGTGTGTCAATTAAGTGCAAAGCTCTTAATATGATTCAGTCTGAGCTTGACCGTTGTCGCGAAAGCGCGTCAGTTTCATGTAAATTTTTAAATTAGTTTGGTAATTTAAAAATTGACGTGAAGCTGACATTATATATTTAAGTAAATTTTAGAAAACAAAAATTGAAATTTTAACTTTTTCCAAGCTTGAACTATATGGTCCTACTTACAAATTATTATTAAAAACTGGAGGGTACTTAAGTTTTATAGCAACTTTATGTATATATCTAGGTCACTGTGATCTGTGATTTAAGGCAATATAGAGATTTGTAAAAACAAAACTTATTATTAAATTGGAAGCGAGATTGAAATACAATGTGTGATGATAAAAAAGAGCAGAGCACACATGTCAGAAGTGAAACTTCTTTGGGATACAAAGATACCAAAATCGTC
>CAJQZM010027818.1:0-19810 GCA_907164665.1 Colias nastes | reverse complement strand
ACAGAAACAAGTAAAAATCACTCTAAAATCGATAAGGACTCTTAAGTGAAACTATGTAAAACAAAAAAGTATTAAATACTTTCAGTTTTTAAATTGTGTGAATATAAAACAGTCAACGCGATGTATTATAAAATCATCGAATACTAACAAATATAAATTGTCCAGTTACCTCAATTTTTTTGTTTATATTTAGAAAGTAAAACCCGTAAATTTAGTCGTAATAGTTATTAATTTAATACAACGTACAACCCGCTACAAATATGATAAACTAGCTGTGCCGCGCGGTTTCACCCGCGTGGCTCCGCTCCTGTTGGTCTTAGCGTGATAATATATAGCCTATATTACTCGTGGATAATGTAGCTTTCGAATGGTGAAAGAATTTTTAAAATCGGTCCAGTAGTTTATGAGCCTATTCATTACAATCAATCAAACAAACAAACAAACTTTTCCTCTTTATAATATTAGTGTAGATTAATTCATATATTTGTGTTCACATATTTAAATTGTTATTCATATTTTTCCTGAATTATGAATATCCACGTGTAACTTTGAAAATAGCCTCGATTATTTAGAAACATAAAAATATTTCTCCGAACAACTGTGTACATTACTTTTACATCTATGGATTACTTCGAAGTGGCAAAAACAACAGGGAAAGAGAGAGAAGTAAGCTAAAGTTGTGATTGATCATAGCAAATGGCTTGTGTCGCGAATCTCTCCCACTGATAGCCAGAAGCGGCACCCCGTGAAACTTTACGAGCCTCCACTCGTTCGTGAATACTACGTTAATTCGCTAAATCTATTCATTATTGTACGTACTTATTTATGTCTATACTTATTTATAAAAAAGTTTTATTTGTTTGCTGCACTAATGAAACTTTGGATAAATGAAACTTTTTAACCGATTTCAAAATTGTATCAGCAGAATGCTGTATATTAAATATATATATATATATAGATTACATATATTACCTACGAGTATAATTGGGTTTTAAATAAGAAATAACGAAGGATAAAACGATAGCTAAAAATAATGTTATTTATAGTTCGCTCCACAATAGCTACATTGAACCATTTCTCTATGTCACTGTACAAATAGCTTCAAAGAAATCCACTCGGATCTTACAAAGTCCCTTTTAGAAAATTTTAAATGAAAAGTTAGTTTCGTAATAAAGTAGTTTAAGTAACAAATTGTTCCCGCATTACTTTTAGTTTTAAAATAATTATCATATGTTTTATCGATAAATACAATATACAAGTAATAAACGAAGTTGTAGATACCTACCTACTTCAGTTTTATTTTGACCTTGTCCTTTCCATTAAATGTCCTACATGTGAAAATATTTATTATTCATTTGGTAATAGCTTTAAATCGAGTTAAATAAATATAATATTAATATAGGATCACACAATTTGAACTAGCTGTAATTCAATTAATTCTGTAGACATGTAGTCGTAGAGACAAGTAAATACCTACTTTAGCTTCGTGAACGCGAAATAAAGGTCAGCTAGGTCTAGTTGGATAAGTATGTTGACTTTATCAATTTGAACCTCACGAAGTTCCATGCTTTATCTATCATACACGCAAATACTATTCAGTAAACTTTATTCACCACAATCGGTACTTAAAGTGTACGTGTACGTGGTAATAAATGTTCCCCTATTGAAGCTAAACTTAGGTTTCGAGGGTGGAGCAATTACGAAGCCCGTATGCCGTTGAAATATTATAGAGATAAGGCCGTTTCGCGGAAACCGCTATGAACTAGTCTACTTTGATATAAGATAAGCGCGGCTAAACCTATTTGGCTTGTTGTGAAGTATTTGACACGTTCTTAGAACACTTTTTAACTTCAAAGTATACCTACATTCATAATCCTATTAATCATATAGATTACCAGGGCTTTGTGTTAAATTCGCGCTAGTAGTATTTGCTGTAGCAATAGTAATGCTTTTAATTGAATAAACATAATGCCGCTAAGTTAAGAAAATTAAATATTCCTTTAAAGGGACATCCCAGGGTTTCCTTGAAAAAGAAAAGTCTCTTTGCAATCTTTTCATTTAACTCTATAATATTTCTTCTAAACTCAACGTAATGATGCAAAGTATGTTTGCGTTAGCGAACAATTCTTGGAAGTCTAGAAACAGTTTAATTAGTTACGGTAAAAGAGATCATTTTATTATATACTTACATGAGTTTAGCGACAACTGTATCCCAGAGAAAATTGCAAGGGTTGTACTTTTATAGGCCAATCTTCTGTAAATACCATCATAGAATCTACTCTGTATTCAACGCCAGCCCTTCCGTACCACAAATAAGACACGAACGAGCCAACATATAAATATACGTAGTCTGTTTGCGAATATTATAATATCAAGTAAATTGACCGACGGCTCTAAAGCCCTCGATCACCAGTTACGCAAACACAAACAAGAAGGCAACATTGTTCACTGTGTTGTGGGCGTGTAAATATATTCCGTACATAATAATTTAGTTATATTGATGTTATATTATCAGATTAAATTTTGGACAAACAGAGAAGGCTCGGCGACGCAGCTGCACGAGTTAAACTAATTTCATCTTGACATGACAAGGGTATTAGTTGGGTAGCGACCCTTTTTATAACTCAGGTTACTAGCATACTCAGACCTGGTTTTATAATTCACGTGAATAAATTATTGATGATAAAGGAGGCAGCGTAAACTGTATATATGTTAGCTAAATGTAGCGACGTGAAATGTTTTACAACGTTTTATTGAAGTTTTATGTGTAATTTATTGTTATAAATTGCTGTAGAATATCTTTTGTGTAATCATGTCCCATATTTTCTGTACGGTATTTTTCCTGCGGTAATAAATTATATAATCAGTTTAAAAAATTACCTACACATTTTTTTCTGCTATGGTCTGATCTTCTTTTAAATGTTACATAGGTATCTAATCTAAAGGAAAATATCAGATTCCACTATTACATAAGAAACTAGCCACTGCCAAACTTTGAAGATGAACGAGGGAGATACCAGATTCGTTCTTAATCTTTGAATTATAGGCGTCCGTTCCAAATCTCCCCGGTGCTCCACAGCGGGGTGTAGGTACATCTAACAATTTAACCGCGTGTGCTCGAGTTTATTTAAATTCGCTTTCCTCGCCTTGGCGCGTGGAGCTGCTACGACATAATTAACTTGGCAATAATTGTAATGAAATGTTCCTAGCTCGTGACCCAGCTGCGCTGGATTAAGACAGTATGAACAATTTCATCATGATTCAGGATTCAGTAGCAGTTAACATCTCCATTATTCACGTCCCATTTAAAGGATCTTTTGAGATGTTATTGGTATCAAATATTTTATGGACGAAGAAAATTGCGTCCATATCACGTAAAAATGTATTGGTTCCTGTGACAAATACGCACCGTTCTCATAAGAAATTCACCCTTGTCGTTGGCGTGAGGCGGGTCTTGTGAATTATAACATCAAAAAGGGCCAACTTTTTGTGTCAAAATTAACTGCGTATTAGGAGCCTAAAGTATTCCAATGAGATGGTGTTTCTTTGCAAGGATTTCTTAATTAATTACGAAGTTCTTTTTGTTACATTCATTACAACGAAAATACGATTATGTAAATGTCGAATGTCTATAACAATCTAGTTCATTAATTAGTATGGTACAGATTTTTTATTTACGTAGATCACAAAAATAGTAATATATATTATAAATAGTGGTAGGTATTGTTATGGTAAATTAAAGTAACGTACGTATTAATTCATGTAAAATAAGTAAATCAAAATCAAAGCTGAAAATACATAAACATTCATTCTAATTTGCTTGCGTCTAACACCATCAAATAATATTTTCGAAAATGTAGTGTGAATAAAATGTTTCTTTATAAATTAAACATTTGTTGAGAAATAAAAAAGGACTAGTTGGTCTTTACGACTAGTATGAAACTGTAGGTATCTTTTTAGAACCAGTGGTACTGAATGTGCCACATTGGTTTGTAAATGCTGATTATTCATTCCAATTTATTAACTTTCAAGACCATTTAATATAGCTGATAAATTTTAATTTGCGTAGCAATGGCGACATAAAAGAAATCGTACAAAATTCAAATAGCTGAATAGTTAATCGTCAAATGCGGACAATGTTCCGCAGACCGCACTGTGCTTAAAACTACTTATTAAATATCCAACTCTGCGCTTTTAATGAATATGGAAGCAGAAAACCGCAATAAATTAATCTTTCCTTTGAACGAATCTTGCAAAGGGGAATATTTTATACGTTATAAGACACTATTGATTAAGATTAACTGATTAACACTTTTTTTCTGCAATTTTGTTAGTTAGGTCTAATACACATTGTTTTATTTTGAAGTGAAACTTCTTTATCGGGGTTGGAAAAAAATTTAGTGTAACATTTTTTCGTTACGCGTGACATTTTTCCGTTACGCGCCATCTTTTTCTTATCCCTACCACGCGTGATTCGACGTATTTCTGTAAAGTTGCATATATGTAGTAAATTATTTTTTGAAAAATAAGATCACAAAGAAGTTTCACTTCTTACGTGTGTACACTAGTACACGCACACATTTTTTATTTATATAAAATTAAGAGGTCTCACTTAACTCTACATACATATTGAAACATATTTCTTTATAATTTTCTCAACAGCTCTACGTAATACATTACAAGTTATCATATAGGTATAGGCGTTGGACATAACGTGAAATTAACCAATAACCTTCCCACTTTTAAGTATTAAATAACAGCCTTCACTAACCATTCTACTGAAAATCCAACAAGCCGATCTAAGTCGCATTAACAATGTCAAACGCTTTTTGCCGTTAACAGCAACAGAGATAATGCTTTAAACCGAAACGGTTCATCAGTATTCAGCGGCGAAGCAATTGAAACTGCGGTGGTGCTCGGTCCTCCCACTCAATTTTCCTTGTTCCGACGGCTCGAGTTATTTGCATCACAAAAACACAATGTCGAGGGAACGCGAGACCATTAATCACGCGTAGCGGAACTTCAACACGGTGCTGAATAGCGTCAACCGCACGCAAATGATTCAGACGTTTTAGTAGGTTCCATCGGAGGCGCCATACGTCGCGTCACGGCTTCATAGCATGGCTGTATAGCCCTACGGCATATACCGAGGAACAGAAGGAAAACGAAGATTCGGAGAATCGCAAATTAGTGCTGTGATTGTATACGGTCACATCGTTAATCATTCAGTCTGATCGAGGTAGCTCTCACTATTTCAGGTAACTGCATTTTAAATAACTGCTATAATAGGAAAGCGAACAGTTTCTTACAACTGTAGCACGTAGTTAGTAATATTGTTGGCAGCCAACTTTACACATAAATAATATTAATATAATATTTTCACGGTAACAATAGAAGGAAACAGTTTTAAATTGTCTGTGTCCATACTTTAAAAGTTTTTTAAGTGCCGGAACAAGCCGCCGTTTTAATTGCGCCAACAGGAAAGGGGGACGATGGATGGAAGGAAACGGCAGCAGCCTCGCAGCCCTACATTATTAAAACTTGCCTCTTACGCCACCGCGCTGTGCTTCCGCGACGCAACGATCATGCACTCGAAAGTAATCTAAATAAAAGTAACGCTAAATCGCATAAACTGCTTTTGCTTTATCCTTTTTATTATTTCCAACACTTCCCTATTAATTTCATAACAAGCTTTAAAAGCTAACAGTGATATTACGTTTAAAGCTCTAACAGGTACAATTTGCAAATAATCCTGTAGTTTCCCCTTGAGTGAAAAGATTATTCATATTCGAGCTCTCCAATAGAATTACACGTTAAAGGTTATATGAAAAACAAGCGAATGTGGGGTAACTAATTGCGTCCTTGAAGCGAGAAAGGCGCTACCGCGTTAACCCTCTAGAACAATGTTTGTAAAAGGTGCGAAATAGGCAAGCGCCCCGCGTTACCGTGACCGCCTTATTACATTCTACGGCTCCTTTACAAAGCCTGCACCGTGCCTTATCTGCGGTACCGCAAGAACCTCATAAGCTCAGGTACTTACCTCAAAACATATTGTAACACATTATGCGCAAACGCGCCGTCGCGACCCCACGTCGTCGTTCCCGCGTAATAACAAAATGTATCTTGTAAACTTTGGCTTACTGAGTACGATTAGATGTAACAAGTATGTCACCTACACGAAGACTTCCGTAATTCTAAAGTCGGGCTAGAGAACCGATAGCATGTCGCTGCGCTCCGAATGCAAAACTAAGTTTTAACCTACTCCCGATTTTCAATTGGAACACTCCGTGTTTACTAACTGTAGAATTTCTCTAACGATACACAACTCAGACAAAGCCCGCAATTCAACAATCTGCATACAAGTATTTTGTTATTTGCAACATTTATTCGTTACATTCGAAAGGTTCTCCTGAAATACTTTACCAAAATGTGTACCTACTAGGTTTTTATTTTATGATGGAATTATTCTATTATGTGACTCCAATATATTGTGTCATTTTTACTAACAAAGAATGTTATCTAATTAAACAGTTTTGCAAGTGTCCAATAAAACGAAGAACAAATAAGCATATAGATATGAACTAAGTGCACCTGCTTCGAACGGCAAGTTGTTTTCCACTTTTGCTGTAGGTATACCTATGTTAATCTTAATGTGATATGAAAACTATCTCAGTTAAACGCGAACTTATCTATAAAGTTCTAATGCTAATGATGAAAGTTTGTACACAAATATTATTCCGAGAGTCATTTATTTTTATTTTCAAGAAATTTCACTTGCTATTTACAATTAACGATATTTTAGCCATAAATCTAACAAACCAATTCAATTTAATATAAAAAAATTACCTACAGTTATTTAGTTACCCAATACAGATGAAGATTTTACAAGGCTCTACAAAAATATTCAATCACATCCATAATATAACGAAAAGGTATCAAAAGATTAAAAAAAAATAGATTCTAGAGCTATTTGTAAAAAAAAATATCACGAATTTAAAAGTAATGAAATATTTCAACTATTTTTTATTTTCCCCCTCACAATATTGTTAGTTCTCTTAAATTTCTTGATTCAAAGGTATCCAATCGTACCTACGATAAATTTATTTTCTAGCTTATTTTATACTCATTAATTTATTAAAAATGTAATGAAGTCTCGAAAATCTGAGTAACAAAATGAATTGGGAATATAAACTATTCAACAAATCTTAATATCCTAGCACTCATCTTTATTTGTTAGTCTAGACGTTGTAAAAAAGTGAGGTAATTTATATAAACACTACAACGATAAAAACCTTCGTAAAATCAAGTACACCAAATTGTAGGCTTGTATTAATTCTTCAAAACGTATATACGAACGTTTATTTTAAATTATCATGATTGTTTAACAATTGCTATTCAAAAAGGAAAATTTAATCTATAAATCTTAAATTATTAATTGAAATTATCTACTTTAATGAAAAGGCAATAGTTATTTTAATAACATCCAAGAATAGCAAAACTGAAGACAAGTCTACGATTATATTGATGTTTGATTTCTATTATTTAACATTCATTCATTTAAATTCATGTCGTAATTATATCATCCAATAGTATTTCATTGCTTATAATGTATTTATCTCTAAAGTATTATCATCTAATAAAAGCTGTAGAAATATATATTAAAAGTGTACAAAACTATGTTATTATGAAATAAGTAAATCAAGATTAAGTAATAATTAGAATTCTGTGTACAATATTAATAAGTGCAAAGATGTAAAATTAAAAATCCACATACCTATTACGTAGTGTAATATGTATATAAGAAGGTTAAGAGCATATACTCCCTATGTAAAATGGCAAACATTTCCTTCCCTACCTTCAATATTTGGCTAGTAACCCATTAATTAACGTTCGCTTTACATATTAATCCTATCACAAAAGGCCAGTAGCCAGTGGCCGAAACGTCAATCATTACACAGTAACCAAGGTTGAAACTGAAGGGTTGGATTATGAGGGTCTAATTCGGTCGAAACAGAATTATTAATATTCAAGTCCACGGTTGATGGCTTTAATTTACTTTTATTTCATATTCAATTACAGGTTGCTTTTGTAAGCCCGCGATGATACAGGATTAGACACGAGCCTGCTTTGTTGTAGATTTGTATTGTTTATGAATGGGGCTGAATCTGTTAATGAGAGGATCAAGGAACGGAAATTATGGCCCCTGACGCCTTATAAAATTTATATATGAAAAGTTATTGTTCACAGATACCCAAATATTGTAACCGTTATTTGCGGTAGCTGTTATATGTTATTTATGGTTATTAATGTGATATTGCTCGTGATTTCGGTCACTTAAAGTTTCTATGCTACCTCAGTGTCTCCTATTAATTACTTCCTGTTACAAAGCCTTCCCTTGGGCGCAAGCTATTGAAATTTAATTACTTCAGTTTATACATATACAAGTATTCTATTAAACGAACCTATTATATTATATTTTACTAAAGTTAATTACGTTAACTAAGCTTGTTGTATTATTATTATGATTGAAAAAGCGACCGATTTCAAAGAAAACGATGGAAGCTAATAAAAAATCCCATGCTTTTAATGTTTCCTTAAGAAATCTTATATCTGTCAAATTAAAAGCCAAATCAAGAGCAAAATATATAAAGGTATGTTTCCGCACAAAAGCATACTGTAATATTGAACCTAATTATAATTTTTCGCATAATCTTTCAGCTTTCACGTCCATTTGTTGATACAAGAATTGTAATAGTACAATTTATAAATCTCTACGGCAGTTCGGAAAACATGAATTTATTATAAAAGTTTTCTGTTTTATTCAAATAATAGTTTTAACTTTAACAATAGTTCCTGTATTATTTGTCACGTAATATCCATTCCCATTTAAACAACCACACGACCCATTCCGGTGTAATGAATAAAATTAGGCATAAATATTAAACCTTCTAAGAGGGTTTCCATTAGATAATTGAAAACCCTTATTTATAATGAAAATGCCATGCTTCATGAACTTTTTCCTTAATGTGGGCAAAATCGTTCAGGTAATTGTAATCCCGGCACATATACTGCAAAGGCAATTCTAAATTATATTATAGCAATCTAATTTTGCTAACACCGAATGTTGGTGACCATTCAAATAGCCAGCGAATCTAATTAACTAAACTCAGGCACAAATTGCCGGAATAAGGCCTAGTTTCATAATAATGATTTCGATTGTAATTTTTGCTTTGGTTATCATTATTTAATTGAAACTTCCAAAAATGAGTTAACGTCTGCTCGGCTTTGAATTATCTCTGTCCTCTCTTCTTTGAGTCTAAACTTTGAAATACTAAAGGTTAGATGTTTTATTGAAGAATTTATTTTGAATTTTTTGATCACTTATCTTAAGTAGGGAATAATTTAAATTTTCTTGCTAAGCATTCATTACTCCTGATTTTTTATAGACGGGGTGGGGAGCTTTCAATAATAATGGACTGTCTTGGAAAATGTAACAAGAGAATATACATTTTCAGCAGTACTTATCTACAATCTGAAGATAAAAATATAATTAAACAAAAATAAAAAGCATGCAGCATATTATTATGTTTACATAATGTAAATACAATACGATCAAACCATATAGCATGTTATTTTAGAACTACAATAATTTATTAGGTACTTTTCTAACTTATTAAAAAAAATACGACGGAAAACTTTTCACAAATAAATTTCGTTGTCCCGTAAATTTAATCTTCGTATAAATAATCTCGTTAAATTGCAAACACCCTCAAGCAGTACTAGAAAATACTTAAATTGAATAATTTAGGCTTTTGTTCGTTAATTTAGGATATGAATTGCAAATCGCGCGGAAGGTTGTATTTACGTGAAATTATTCAAGCGAACCCTCCTTAACGAGGTATTTGCTTTTTCTCCAACTTGTGATTTCAAAATATTGACTCCCCTACGATCGTTTGACAGACAACGAGCTTTGTCTGCGTGAACAATTCGAGGAAAATAAATATACGAGCTTTTTCCTCTTATTGTACTTAACACCAGTCATAAATTATGTAATTGTTGTGAATAGCAAATGCTCTTCATTTTACTAGGAAGTGTTACCGTTTTTGTAATAACATTTTATAAGTTTTCGTTATTCCCATTTTGTCTTTATTGTCGCATACTCGTATGCATTTATAGCGCGTAAAATAAATTGCCTAATTTGTTTACACTAAAAAAAATATGTTTACACTCACATGATCATAAACATAGTCTTTCACAATCACAACAACCCCGAAATCTTGTGAATCCAAAGAATTTTACGATCCATTACTTCTTTTATTCGAAACGAGTTTTCGTTTTATAAATTCACTAGCGACCCGCCCCGGCTTCGCACGGGTGCTATGCTATGCTGATACTAAATACACTACAGAAAAACTGTGAACGTTGTATATAAAAACATAGCGGCCCGCTCCGGCTTCGCACGGGTATAAAATATATAGCCGGGCGGCCGGCCGGCCTGTGCCGCCGCAAACGCTACGTTCCGCAATTTTTAAATCTGTAATATCTTCGAAAATATTCACTTAAATCATACGGTGTAAAGGGCCATATAGATCTATATTAAATGAACAATGTATTCAAGGTATTTAATTGGTTAAGGATTAATGCTGTATTGGTTAAAATCGCTTCGAAAATTAGCCATTATTTGTCGTAAAAAGTAAATGATAAAAAAAAGTTATTGTGGGTTATCCATAAGAGATAGACATATACCACCGCGGACTTTTCTGTAGACCTTTTCAATGTGTATAATACTTAATACATTATTTTGATAAAACTCGTAGGGTTCAGCCTGCGTTAGCAATGTAAGCGGAAAAAATGTAATTTTTTACGACATCACATTAGAAACCTCAAAAATAACAGTACTTCTCTACTATTTGATGGATGTTATTATACATATAAACCTTCCTCTTGAATCACTCTATCTATTAAAAAAAACCGCATCAAAATCCGTTGCGTAGTTTCAAAGATTTAAGCGTACAAAGGGACATAGGGACAGAGAAAGCGACTTTGTTTTATACTATGTAGTGATAAAACAAAACAACGGTATGTAAAACCTCCACATTTGAAAAAAAAGTTATAATAAAACATTTTGAAGCGCCGGTGTAATGCTATGAAAAATGAAAGGAAGGAATTTTAAATGGCTAACATTTATGAAATACTCGAATGTAAGTTTTTAAACAAAGGTAAATAAGCCGTTGGAGTGGGAACCGTATTCATGCGGCGGGTCACAAAAAAGTAAAAGAATTCATATTTTGCATTGTTAATGGCCACTTTAATAGCTTAGATTCAATCCATGCTACTGAGTTTACTTTTCGACAAAAAGTGGCAGGTATAATATAACAAAACAAACCCGTACAAACATTTGATTAACTCTACATCAAAATTTATCCAGATTTCTCTCATGTTGCAGGCGTGAAAACAAATTGATTGATAGACTTACTTCCACATTAATTAAAATCATCCACACCATAATTACGGTATAGAAATTGCTTTGTAATTATATTTGTATGATACGTGCAAATTGACACACCACACTCTTTCAAACTAATGATATATTTTCCACGGTTACGTTTCAGGTTTTTGATATTTTATATTTAGTTTTATAGCATCAAATGCTTTATAAATGAGGCGAAAGATGCGGGTTCGAATTCCTCATCGTAATCGAATTTGTCTATTCTCAGGTTTTTGGTAGTTGTTTCGAAATCGTTTTACACGCTTCACAATACATTGACATTTTTCATCTTTACCTTGAAGTCGTAACATTTTATGTATTGTGCCAAGGGAGATATCACTCGCCTCGACATTTAAGTGTTCATAGCAACAGGCAAGTATCTGCAAAAACATTGCATTGCGAATGCAAACCGCAAGCCTCGGGAGATTTAGTCGACTCGCTCGGAATAGATTTCCTCCGTATTCCTTTGTCTTTAGCTGAATATTCCGACCTATCTCTAGACTTCTGGAAGCTAGATGAATTCTTAACCCAGTGTCACACCCGCAATCCTACTCTATCTAGGTATTTGGCTGTTGCGTGATTATTCTCTTTAGATGTATTCCAAATCTGGATTTCCTTTTTTACCTACTTTAAATTTACGAATGGTTTTTGTGATTTATTTATTATGTTTCCGCACTGGAGCAATCTCTACAAGTATAAGGTTTTTATAAAGTACCCTTTTGTGACGATTTCACGGCTAAACATATTGTTACTGTTGTTTATTCTTTTTCAATTAAATTATTTAGCCAATTAATATAAATCACTATTTGTTCTAAAGTTTATATTGCCATTTAGAGCTCAGATGAGTCCAACAATGATCATGAGAATGGTCTTCTTAACTTTTAAATGGAGAACAAATAAAATATATTTCTATAGGTATGTTATTATTTATTTAAACACGATATTGCACGTTGATTTTAAATATTACTAAAACAAAGAAAAACTACTAATTAGTAAGAAACTAATGTTCAAATTAACAACTGTCCTCTTGTTTGATCATTACTCCCCGTAATATTGTATTGTTGTGAATTCTTTAGATACCTTAGGCACTCAATACCGAAATTAAATAAAGTAAAATACCCGTTGTATATTTTGCACAAAAAAAATCATATCTAAATTCAAAATGGTAAATATGTATCATGCCCCAATACAAATTTTAATAATTTTGCAATTCAATTTGGTATCTGTCTCTTTACACATTGTTTCGCGAAAATCTAATCAAGCTGGTGAAAATAACAAAAGACCAAACTCCAATATCTCTTAATTAAAATCAAACTCTTCTTTATTCGTATTCGTTTGTAATCCAAGGAAAATATTGGAATTTTCAAAAAACACGACTCGTGATTAATTGTAACAAAATTCAAAACTTGTCGAATTTATTATCCAAATATGACGGTTAAATCTGTGAACAGGAAATTAAATCGAAAGGACTCTTAGCATAAAGTACACGTAATGGGGATTTCATGAAATAGCGTAAAGCTAGTTTTAAAGCTCTTAAAATATTCTCGTTATATATACCTACTAGCGGTCAGCCCCGTCTTCGCCCGTGGTACATGTTTATGTTTTCTTTCCATAAGAACCATCCTCGTACTTCAAGGAATATTATAAAAAAATAATTATCGAAATCGGTCCACCCGTTCACGCGTGATGCCGTGACCAAGGAAAACGGGTTTAATTTTTATATAATATATAGATATAATATTATTTTATTCAAAGCCGTAAATACGCATTTTACTTAGTTTATATAACAATTAGACAAGGAAGGAGGTAGAAAATGCTTTTAAAACCCTTAATGGCGGAAGCGCTGGAACCAAAATTAAGCTTAAGTACGACTTGAATTTATATTTTTGGTTTTATGGCATTCAAATGCTTTATAAATATAAATTTATAAAGAATAGAAAAAATTCGATTACGAGGCGGGACTCGAACCCGCATCCTTTCGCGCCATTCCATTTTTTCTATTCTTTATAAATTTATATTTATAAAGCATTTGAATGCCATAAAACCAAAAATATAAATTCAACAAAAAAGGTCGTGTTCCATCGTTACAATATTGTATTCACTGAAAAGTGCTTCATATTGGTTGAAATGGTTGTTAATCATCTCAATAGATGGCGCGCGGTGTGTCCCTTCAGACACATAAAACTGAAAGAATAGAATAAATTCGATTGCTCTGGCGGGTCACGAGTGGCTGAGTTGGTCAGGCATCCGCCCCGGAATAGCGCGAAAGGATGCGGGTTCGAGTCCCGCCTCGTGATCGAATTTTTTCTATTCTTTATAAATTTATATTTAAGTACGACTTTTATCACTCACGGTAAATAAGAAAAATGTTACATTCAATGTTACTAGATTTTTTGTACTTTCAGTAGATACGTTGTGCTGGTAAAATATAGAGTAAATTTTACGCAACAACTTAAAGTAGTGTATTATTTTAAAACTGTAGTTTGAATGTTTTTTGTAATTTCTTATTGCTGTCGTTCTTGATAAGATTTATTGGCTGGCATTATCGTCAGGACCATAAAAGTTAGAAAAATTATATAGGTAAGCACAGTAGATAGACAGACCATGATTGCAGTCATATGTTTGGTTCCTGAAAAATTAAAAGTCTTTTTTATGTATGGGTGTAGGTTTCACCCGCATTGCTCCGCTCGTGTTGGTCTTGGGTATAGGTATATATAGCCTATAACCTTCCTCAATAAATGGGCTATCAAACACCGAAAGAATTTTTCAAATCGGACTAGTAGTTCCTAAGATTAGCGTTCAAACAAACAAACTATTCAGCTTTATAATATTAGTATAGATTTATTGTAGACTATCATTCTACAATTGCTTTCTACTAAAGACAAATATAATTTTTCTATAAACCTATTTTTGTCGTTAAAATTAATTATACGAGCGGTACATCCCTTTATGAAATCATCCAGTTTCTTTTCAATAAATACATACCTTTATCTAATTGGCGGCGTTTTTATTTCCAAATGAGTCTTATACGTGTCTCGTAGCATTACCCCTAAGTGTAATTGCGTTTCGTAATAAGTAATTTGGGAAATTCTCTTGCCGGAGCTTGCTCGGCGATGGTATAATTAGATACGTTGTTAATTAGACGGTAGCTCTACAAGAGCACTCAGGGGCAGCTTTCGTTTACTTTCGTATAAGTACTAAGAACGCTGCGGTCGTACGTAGATACGAACAATTAATATACCCGCTAATTTTCAAATTAACTCAATTTAAGGAAGTCGACTACCTACCTTGTATGTATATAAAACGCTCCTTTATACATTAAAAAATATTATTATTGCTACCTACTTATATAGGCTAATAAAATACACACAAATTTTATACACTTATTTGATGCACTTATTTGATACAATTTTCTCATAAACATTACTCACGTAAACATAAAAATCATCGGAAACTGTTTAAGCTACGCGAGCTGAGTGCGGTGGCGTAAGAAAAATGGATCGTATAATTTTTCGCGAACACATGGCGCTGTGGGAGGGCACAGGGGAGAAAGCTATTTTGTTAATGGAAGCACAATGGAAAAGAAAACTCAATCAAGCGCAAGAGTCGCCGTGATTTCTGCGCTTAACTACGAGAGATATATTGTTGGGTCGGGGCCGTCATTAGCGGGAAACGCTTTGCCCTGCGCCGGAAATTCGCCCAAATACCGTAGGTATACGTAACTTTTCATATGTGAGCCTAATTTAGCGACCAATATGAGTTAACGCGGCCTTTTTTCGCCTTACTACAAGTGCTAATTACGGAGCCGTTTCCGACACTACTTTTGTAATATTCGTGTGTAATCTTACTGTTTTTGTGCAGCTTATATTGCAGATTAAAATAATATTTTTAATATCTTAATAGCATATTTGCATAAAAACAAAATTAGAATTAAAAGCTCAAGTTGATTCTAAATATTATGATTAATCATAACTGGTAACTAAAGACTGTTAATGAAAATGTAATTGATTGGACTAACAAGGTTTCACCTCTATAATACTTCTTTATTTTTTATAATACCCACTTCGTTTAACATATAATTCATGTTTTAAGTTCTCGTGTCGCGATCCTTTACTTAACCCATAAAATAACATTAAAATGTCATAATTCCCATACAGTATTATCTTTAGATATTACTATTTGCGAGGCTTGTCACGTAGACGCGTTGGATGAATTGTTCGCCGAGCGATGCCTACACTCATGATGGACGCAAAATTAAAAATTAATTAAAAACCCGGCCCATATATTTTCAACAATTCACAATAGGAGATATTCTTGATGGATACGATGAATGCATGATGTTACACGGTATGCGTTTAATCTTTAAATTGCTGGGTTTATGCAGAGAATAATTAAACAATGGGCTTTTATGTCTTGATTGAAAACTCAGTTTTATCTATAGTATGGTGCATTTATTTATCTTCAAATATGAACATTATTAGTTGGGTTCTGTATTAATCAACTTAATTGTTATAAAAAAATATTTCTGTAATGCTATATTATTTTTATACTTAGTCTTTTTTCTTTTTTATTTATATCAGTTTTATTTCTGTAACAGAAAAGTTTTACACACTTTTACATAATATCTACGGGCAATAAAAATGCGTTCCACTGCATCGGCTGACTGTTCATTATTCGCGTTCAATATGCAAAATAATAAAATTTTACACTTCAAAGTAAATTTGAAATTGCCATCAATAGGTGTTACATCAAAAACCACTTCAGCCCTTTGTAAAAAACCCGAGTTTTAACTTGTTACAAAACTCGTAATCCTAAAAACGTCTGTTCCTAATTTCTTTTCTGATTTTAAAAGAGCCATCTTTCATTTACGACGACATTTAGAACAAGAAAATTTCGGGCTTCGACACGAAGTTTTGGTAATTTCCGTACTTGCCGGCACTTTTTTTGTGACCCACACTTTGTCGTTAATCTTGAGAACAAAAAGTCGTCTATGCTCGCTGCCTCGTTACAGTTACTGTGTAAGGCGACAGATTTAAATTGCCCCCTCAAATTGGGCGCTGAAGAAATATCGATGCGATTATTACCATTTTTAATTAATGTGACGTTCAAGGCGTATTTCCATTGCACTTTTCTATACAGAAAGTACTTATATTAACAGTAGGGAAATTTACAGAAAGTACTTGTCTTCTTATCAAAAACATTAATGATAGTGTGAAAGAAGTTAGTATTAAACTGGCAACAGTTCATCACAACTAAGTATCTTAACTTAAAAATCTTAAAAAAAATCAAAACGACGAAATACTTACTAAATATACCTATATTTACTTTTAACTGATAATACAAGAAAAGGTACAGTGTATCAATAAATACAGTATACGTTTTCTTTTGCCTCCTTAGATAATTTGTAAATTAAGAACCCCTTCAGTGTTTGTTGATAAAAGAGGTTGTATTTGGATTTTATATTACTGCTATAAGGCACCATTCACTCTCTCCATTCGAGGTTATATTCGACCCAAATTTGTCCAAATGCGGACACATTTTCAACGTCTCCCAGAACACTTTTCTTTTTATTGGAATGTATATTTCAGAATTTCATCGTGACATTCCGTGAAATTTTCTAGTATCGAATATAGTTACAATTTTCAAATAATGATCTCAACTTATTGGACATGTCTCAACTCACTGCGTAGGTATACGTTGTCACATTTAAATTTTAAACATGTGCTTTATCTTTAATAAGATAAAAATATAAAACACAAATCTCTATTACTATGCTTTATAAATAAGTCTGTCTGTATCGATCTTCATTCAAAACCCAATTCATTATTTAGGCAACATTTTAAATCCTCCATACAAGAGCCTAATAAATAAATGGATTGGTTCGTAAACATACAATTTTAATGAAATTGCAGCGAACAGGAATGTGTTTAATCAGCACAAACCGAAGGGTGATTCATACTATAGGTACATATTAATTCATCTACTAACATATTACACCTATATTCTGAGTTTTAGATTCAACACTTTATAATAATATGATGGTTATAATTATGGCAATGAAAAAATAAAACCGAATGTTTCTCACTAAAACTTTCTGCTAAAAATTGTTATGTTTATGTTTGTTCAACCGAAAATTGTTAAGTCGAGTGACTAATAGAAAACTGTAACGATATGGTTCCCATTTGATATTATCAATTTATCAATAACTACATAACTGTAGGACAGTTAATTTCTCTACGTTGACTGTAAGACCCATATCGGAAATTGCTAAAATATTACTGGAAAATTTTATGTTTCCATGCTTTTTATGGACCCATATATTGAGGCTTATTCTACAGTGAACCGTTTTTATGGCCGTAGCGATCATAAGTAGGTGTTTTATCGTGGTTTCGTAAAAAATTGGGTGTTCCGTTTGAATTAAACATTTTAAAATCACAGTTCAATTAACACTGAAATCTTGATAACCACTGTTAAGTGTTAGAATTAATTATATTTCAAACTTTAATTTAAGAAAGAAAGTAAATCTTTTAAGGATTTAAAAGAAAGTTACGTTTAAGTGTTTATTTAATTAGTACATACTATTCAAATAGTTTTTAGTTTTTACTTAATTAGGACATATTAATTATTATAATATTACTGGATATGTTTGTAAATTATATATGTATATATAAAAATGAAACCCGTTTTCCTTGGTCACGGCATCACGCGTGAACGGGTGGACCGATTTCGATAATTATTTTTTTATTATATTCCTTGAAGTACGAGGATGGTTCTTATGTAGAGAAAACGTAAATATGTACCACGGGCGAAGCCGTGGCGGACCGCTAGTTACTAATAACGTTTCATTTGACTAAATCATCGTCAAGCCAGATGACATTATCTCATTAAAATAATAAAACTTTCATTGTAAAACTGTAATTCATGCCATTACATATAATTATATAGTAAATTGTTAATAGGATAACTTACGGATATATTTTATTTTTTTATTTTATCATAAACGTTAAACATATTGTACAAAATTATAATACGCTGATATTTTAGTGTACATTAATTACAATTTTCATATTAATTCATTCAGAATTATTCATAATAACTTCATTTATATTTAAGAAAATTTCATTTAAAGCTTCCCTATGATATAAATTATAAAGGGAGGGTCGGGTCCTGAAAAAAGATTTAATATTGGGGAGGAATATAGAATAAGAAGAAACGTGACAAGAAAAACAAATGATATTTACCGTTGATGATTATTTTAGTCCGCCGTAAATAAAATAAAGTGTGAGTTGTCACATCTATTTGGGTATATATTCAATTTCTACTGCACAATAGTTTTATCAAGGCAATGCTATATTTGGCATATGCCTGTAACCTGTAACGGGGTTCATTCAACCCCGTCTCTTGAATTACTTTTAAATCATTGTGGATTTATTAATAAAATACATTATTTTTATGCTTTTGCCGGTGCATGTGTTTTCGATAACAGTATTTGTCTCGCCAAAATTGTAATAGTATTTAAATATAAATATTATTTTAAAATAAACTAATTTGTTTGAAACGTTACGTTAATTTATGAGGTTATATTTAAACTATAATATTATATGACATGATAATTCAGCCAACTAAGCAAGAGCATTAATGACATTTTTTAATGTCAATAATGGGGCTACATGGGAATACGAAAACCCATTTTCTATCTTCGATCACGCAATACAAAATTCTATTTCACACACAATACCGACGATTAACTGTATATTCTAATACATTTTATGTGCCATTACCATAATTTCTAACCGAGTATTATCAATGGAGCAATTTCCTAATGCGTTCGATATCAAATATATACAGTTAGTGTATTGATTCCAGTCCGAATAGTGGTTAGAATAGAACATATTAGCCTACGCTAAACACACTAGATGCGACCAAAACAATGGGCTCAGATGAACTGAACAACTCGTATTGAGTAACCAATTGCTGATAATGGGTATTTAACTATGCCTATATAGTTAGGGGCTATTCATACATCTGTGAGGGACGCAAATGACATTTTTGAATCCATACTAATATTATAAATGCGAAAGTAACTCTGTCTGTCTGTTACTCAATCACGCCTAAACTACTGAACCAATTTTCATGAAATTTGGCATGGAGATATTTTGCTACCCGAGAAAGGACACAGGCTACTTTTTATCCCGGGAAAATGACGCAATCCCGGAAATCCCACGGGAACGGGAACTATGCGGGTTTTTCTTTGACTGCGCGGGCGAAGCCGCGGGCGGAAACCTAGTTTGAAATATAATTTATTGTTGTCAAAATAATATG
>CAJQZM010027815.1:0-21343 GCA_907164665.1 Colias nastes | reverse complement strand
GCAGAACTTTTGGAATTTTTTTCACGACCATACAGCAAAAAATAATTAAATTGCAGTTCCGGACTGCGGACAAGGTTCCAAAATGAGATTTATTGTCGTCCCAATGTACCATTCACAGCATTCACTTGACCCAAGTTTGAAAACTTTTGGAATTATTGTGAATTGAATGTCTTGACTGACTGGAGTAACATAGGTAAATATGAATATGGCCAAACACTTGAAACCTTACTTAAAACATACCAAGGGAAAAAAAAATAAGCAGTTTAACTTACATAGATTCTCCTGATCTTTTCCTGTTATAATGAAAAAAAAATAAGGTCTCTAAGTTCAAAACATATAGCAAAATATAATATCTTTTAGGTACCATTACACAAAAAGCGATTAACTTATCTATACTTTGATAGAAAACAAAACATTATAAACAGAAGCAATAATCTTTTATAGTCCCTGTGAATTGGAGTCGATTAAAAAAACTTGTATCTAGCTGTAATGGTTGCCGATTTCAATAAAAACTAATGTGAACTGCAACTGTACCTGCAGGAATTGGACGGCAAATATACGCGTTAATGCTTACTAATATTTGATGTAAAATAACTACCACTTTAGTGTATTATTACAGATTACTAAATAGTTAAATATTGTTGAATAGCTTTCCAATTTAATTATATACTAAAATATTTAATCATATACTTTAATCGTAAATATTCATTTTTAATTATATAGGTATGTTGTACTAAAACCTTCCTCGAGAAACACTCTATCTATTATATACTTACTGTACATATATTAAGCATTTTAAAGAACTAAGCAAACAGACACACAGACTGCGAAAAGCGATTTTGTTTTATATTATGTAGTTATATTGCTAGTAGGTAGACTTGAATTAAGAATCATCTGATAGATTTTAACCCGGCTTCGCTTGAGCTAAAAAATATATTACACGTTACATGGTGAGAAAGAGCTTTCTACCGGTTAAAAAAATTGTCGGTCAGAAATAGTCGCTAGTCGAAACAACTAAACAATCTATTGAATAATAAGTATTACAAATTTTCAATGTTGTGTAAAATTGTCAATCCAAGGTTAATGCCTAATTCTATTTCTTCTTTCAATATCTAAAGATTCTACATAAAAAACTGACAAAATATATATTATATGGATTGAATATAACGAATTATGTTTCCGCTTTCAGCTAGCATTAAACATAAATAACAAAATGAAACCTCATACAATTCCTTTCAACAATTTTTAAGAGTTTTCAAAATAAAATCCTTAAAAATTCTTTCCTCTTTCTTCTTATTGTCATTACTTATTCCGAGTTTTCGAAACTTTTATATGCTACTCCAAATGGCATAGTAAAGGTATCTACATAATACAAGTACGTTGCACGGAAAATAAAAATAAATAATTTTAATGAATAAGTTATAGTTATACAAATACATTAAGTATCCATTTATTTAAAAGTAAAATGCAAATTGTGCCACCGCGAAGTGTGTACTAAAATATATTTTATACATAGGTAATAAGCACAACCGAAATGTTATATGTAGATACACCTTTAATTATTTCATATCGAAAAGTTACTGAAGTTTATTTATTTTGAATTTTGTCATCTATTAGATAATACTAATTCTAAACTAACAGTGAATTGCCATTGAAAAAAAAAATGCTTTACCTTTATTATAATATTATATATTACTAGCTTTCTGCCCGCGGCTTCGCCCGCATTTTTCCGCACCCGCATAGTTTCCGTTCCCGTGGGATTTCCAGGATAAAACCTATCCTATGTGTTAATCCAAGTTACCATCTATATGTGTGCTTAATTTTATTGTAATCAGTTCAGTAGTATTTTCGTGAAAGAGTAACAAACACACACACACATCCTGACAAACTTTCGCATTTATAATATTAGTAGGATATTAAGAATTAAAATAGTTAGCTAAAAATTCTATTGAAAATATATTCCAATATCTTACGACTGATATTAGTGTAGAATTCAAAATGAAGCGTGACAATTTGAAAGGCTATAAAGTGCCAATTGGCGTTTCGTAAAGCCACCGAATATAGAGGCAATAAATGCATAAATATCAGTCTACATTTTGCTGTTAATATTATGCTTATTATGTATCAAATTTATTATGTTATATGTAGAAATAGATTGTATAATTGTAATATTTTAATTGAATATATTCTGTCTTGACAACTGAAAGTTTTTTTTTTCAACTCTCTTTGATTTTTTTTTTTATGTTAAGACAATTAATTGATGTAGGTATGCATAAATACCCCCCAACGGTCCAGGCCTTGTCGCGGCGGAGGGGCTCAGTAGCTCAGAGTTATGGCCCTCTGAGTGAAGCGAAATTGGACCAGCGAGGGGCTGAACGGCTGGTTTAGAGTCGGGGAGATTCGACCGGCCCGACGGCCAGGGCTAGGTGTGGCCCAGCGGCCGCTGTGTGCGGCGTGGGATGGCGACCAGAGGTCGTGGCTTGGCGGACCCCGTGTCCACTAGGCAAAGGTGGCGCTGAACGGCAGTTGGGGTTGGAAAGCCTCGACTGACCCGACGGCAGAGGTCCTGTTTGTGGGCCAGAGAGGAGCCGGCTTTTATGCGGCGGTGGATGGCGGCCAGAGGTCGCGGCGCGGCGGGCTCGCTGGTTTAGCAAGCCACGCCGTGCAGCGGAGGGCGGGATCCCGACGCGTCATTGTGATGACGCGCGGAGACTCCTGCAGAGAGGTGTGGGGCGGCGGCCGCTGTAAAACGGCCGTCTGCCAACTCGTAATCCGGTCCGTGGGGCCGGACCGAGGGCCGCCACCTCTGGTGAGGTGGGGGCTGCGAGGTAATCTCTATAAAAGTGCGCCGGAGGGTCCCCCGACGTGTATTTCACACATCGGAGGACCTTCTGGCGTGCACCCTCCGGCCGGACGGTGATGGGGTCGGGGGTTCGGGGGAACGCGGATGATGGAGCGGGGAAAGATCCACTGTCTGCGCGTTGGTGGCGTAAGCCTTCGTTCCAGCAGCCACCAGCGAGGGGGGTTCTAGTGGTGGGCCTGGAAACGGGCATCTGCTGGGCGGGACACGCGGTAGAGTCGTAACCGTTCCCGCAGTCCCGTCCAAAGCAGCGCGATGGAACAGAGTGGGGTTTTAGTCGGTAGAAATCCGACATAACCACGGCTCCATCCCCGGGAGCCGGGGGTATCTAAGAAGATTTCCCCACTATAAAAAAAAAAAAAAAAAAAAAAGGTATGCATAAATAAAACCGTATAATGTGATTTACTGGCTGTGCTCCGCGGTTTCACCCGCGTTGCTCCGCTCCTGTTGGTTTTAGCGTGATGATATATATATAAGGAAGGCTATAGGCTATAGCCAATAGCCTTCCTTGATAAATGGGCTATCTAACATCGAAAGAATTTTTCAAATCGGACCATTAGTTCCCGAGATTAGCGCGTTCAAACAAACAAACTCTTAAGCTTTATAATATTATTAAGTATATATATTAAACAAAGTTAAAATTATTAAATTTCAATGAAACAATAGTTTTTTTAATGAAGTAAAACTTATTGCGTATCTACGTAATAATATTTCAATAAATACATTACATTTACCACTATTGGTACACGATTTCTTCGAAATCCTTCATAAAAGTGGTAAGTTATGAATCAAAAATATAATACGTGTAAATTAGTAATTCCAAGAACACTAATCCGCATAAGCCAATCAAAATATTATACACATAGCTATAAATAAAACCCAATAAATTACTTACTAGAAATACATTTTCCTACTAACATACATTTAAATAATATTTGTATTATTTACCAAGCCAAACGTAAATCAACATAAGTAAATAAACATACCCTTGTCAAAATTATTGTAGATTCTAGGTATAAATCTAGACTAGGTCGAAGTTATTTGTAAGTAATTTTAGGTATTAGTCAACGTCGTAGGTGCTCGACAATATTATTTTAACTTTTCAATAATTACGTAAACATCATAGGTACATTCATACTGTTTTGAAGTAACAAAAACATTTCGATTCGAATATTTGATGCATTATTTAACTATCAAAAAATAACTTATCTTCATTATTATACTCTACCCTATCTATATCTCTCCTTTAGTGTAATAAAATTTTTTCATCCATACAATTGTCTGGAAGAAATCGCTTTATAAGACCTCAAATTCCATTACATACATAGTCTATTCATCAATTTGTAATTTTTAAGAGCATGAATCATGAATTAACTAAAACAAAAAATAAGAAAAATCTTAAATAAAAAATCACGCTTATAGTTCTACTAGTCACTATTATAGTAAACTTCTCATAGTGCCCTATATTTAAAATACGTTAAAACACCGTAAATAATATTCCACCTACTAATTAAAACAAACTTAAGCGACTTAACGCGGGAGCTTGGGGTCTTAACAATAAAAACTTTTACCCTATACAACCCCAAACCGCCTGTGAGGTAAATTTTTTACTATCAAAAAAGATATTAAACTTTTTACTTAACTTGTCTCGTAAATTTTGCGCGGCTTTAAATATTTTATGCTCAGGCTTATTAATTCGAAAGCTTCACTTTGTATCGTAAATTTATAGATTCTATAATATTCAATAAAGCTGTCACTCTGTCATAAATTGGAATATATTACGTTTATATTTCAATACAAAATCATACAAAGAAGCATATTAAAAATAGTAAATTATATCAACGATCGTATTGTTACAATATTTTTTTAGTAATCAATATAGTATGAAAACGCAATAAAAGTACAAAAAAGGTTTACTCACATAAACGTCATGAAACCTCATTGGATTCGAAAAAAACATTCGAATTTCGATTTAACGCGCGAAAACAAGCTATTAGAAGCACTAGATTGAAAAGCACAGATAACATAAGCGTGCCTTCCCGACGAGTATTCACGAGAACTGAAACATGTTAAGCGTTAAGACACGTTCGCACACGGCGACGGTCTCAATAAGACTGAAGGTCTGAAACCGAAACTCATAGTCCTTTAGCTCCTTTAATGCACTGTTAATTTTTGATTGTATAACTTAGATATTAATACCCTTTTAGAACAGGAATTTTTAACGTATCATCTTGGATCGGTTAATAAATGATACAATTTCACTTTTCGCTTCTAATATATTTGATCTGTGATTGGAAATGGTTAAGTTAAATGTAGATACTATTATCTATTTTAAAACGTGGTATGTATAAAGAAATATTATTAATTTCGATCAAAGTGAATTGAACTTTTAAAATTGAGGTGAGGGAGGTCTCTATTATTGTTTATTAGCACTTATTTTCACTTTCTTTGCTACGAAAATTGCAGCGTGTTTGATATGTTAACAAAAGAGATAAATTAAAATATACATTTTTACAATAAGTTTATGTATTTAATACTAAATACATAAACTATACCATACTTAAAAAATATATCAATAATGTATAAGCCGATATTGCGTAGTGTTTGAAATTAAATTTTGCTGATTGATTCTCCTTACGCCCAAGTGCAAAGGTCTGTCAGACCTACACGTTTTAAAAAGCTCTATTAATAACGATAATTTTTAAATAATTAACTGTAAAATATTGTACAGTTTAATATTTAATTTTATACTATTCAAATGCTTTTTAAATTAGATTTTTTTTAAGAATAGAAAAAACATAAAAATTTCTGTAATATTTTATAGTTAAAATAAAAGTTTTTAGCATCTATCTTTAAAACAAAGTGAGAAGAGGAAGATACAGCTTAAAATATAAATTCCTAAAATGATTAGTATAGTTACTCACGCGTTGCTACGGCGTAGCCAAAGCTTATACTATGTAAGTCATGCCACTTCGTCTACTCTTCAAAGCAATATTGGCTGTATTGTAGTGGTATAAAGTCTAAAATATTTTTTTTACGATTGAACCAGTAGTTCCTGAGCTTCTTTATATTCTCTTATGAGTTTGTGTAAAAAAATATCAAGGACCAATAAAAAAATGTTAAATAGTTACGATGAATTAAGGAAAATAATCATGAAGAAATAAAATAACATACTATTAGATATAATGTAGCACGTGTATTGTGAATTTGTTTAATCTATATGAACTTTAACGAGATAAATTTCCAAGAATTGATTATTTCATTAACAGGGTTGATTTAATACAAGACCTTTCACCTATCTTATTTTCCTACTATGTACATGACCTTTAATACAAGTAATTTATATTACTAGTACACTTATAACAGAGTTATCGGTAATACAAAAGTCAATAAACTAAATTACAATAAACGCCCACATAAATCTTCGAATAAAAGCTGTAAAAATTGAGTTATTTACATTGAGTCGAGAGCGGAATACTGGCCCTAATTGAAATCCACTTTTAATAGAAGAGTATTATAACCCGTTTTACAACTTCTGGATTTCTTCTTTTTAGCTTATTGATACTGTATTGTTTAGTGTAAAAATTATATTTAATAAAAAAAAAGACGTGTGGCACTCGGGGAGTGCCGCGGTAAAGCTATTGCATGCCTATAGCATGCCTTCAAGCCACACCTCCGAGCCCGTCGGAGTGGGGAGCGTGAGGTTTTTTCGTTACGGAATTTCTCGATTCGGTCCCCGCGCTCAAGGCCCGCGATAGAAGCTATGCAATAGCTTAAAAATCCTATATAAACGACCAGCTTTCCACTCGCAGCTTCACCCGATTGGCCTAAACCTAATAAATTATACAGGGTGTAATCGTTAAGTGTGCACAGGCGATTATTCCGTAACTATTGTAGATTTCAAAAAACTTTAAACTGATATCGAAAGCCCTTTACCTAATGAGTAAAATGACAATAAAAACTTTTTAAAAATAAAACGGGAAATATCTAAAAAATTTACACCAAACACTCTCATACATTTAGTATGAGATATGACTATCCCAAACATGTAATATGAAAAATTTTGGTTCTTTTTTGGTTTTGTGCTTAAATTACTTCGCAAATTTTAATGAAAATTCATTTAGAAACTGTTAATAGAGCTCGATGTGGAATACAATGGTATTCCAAAACGTCCGTCACTTCGAACATTTGCTTTAAACACAAAATGTATGGGAGTGTTTCATGTAACTTTTTTGGTTATTTCCTGTTTTATTTATTAAAAGTTATTATTGTCATTTTACTCATTAGGTACAGGGCTTTCGATATCAGTTTAAAGTTTTTTGATATCTGTAATAGTTACGAAATAATCGCCTGTGCACACTTAACGATTACACCCTGTATACTAAGACCTTCCTCGAGAACCTCTCTATCTATAAAATATAATAGCATTGAAATCCGTTGCGTAGTTTTAGAGATTTAAGAAAAATAGAGACGGATAGATAGCGACCACAGCGACAGCGACTTTATTTCGTACTATGTAGTGAAACACATTTTTTAATAAGTTACCTTCTACACAAATAACATACCTGTATTTAAAAATATAGAGTGTATATAAAAATAGAACACTCCATTAAACCCATAAGGAAGTAAGTTTTGTAACCACGCTTACACTAGTACATCTTTTAAATTCATAGCAGCTTATAAAATGGGAAACGTTACAAACTCACCAATTATGAGTCAACGTGCCTACGTGACCCAATAAATATATTTTGTCAGGATATTACCGAATATTGGCCATACGTGCTCTTCCCGACGTTTTTGAGAGCTACCGCCTATATATTTTTTGGCGAACACTATGATATTATTACTTGTTTTATATTCCACAACTTTTGGTTATATTTTCTCTAGAACTTGCTAGTTATATTTATATTTATTTAGCCTATTATGTGACTTATATCAAACCTGCTTCTAAATTATAAACGTACTTGTTGAAGTCGATAAAAATATATTTAATAGCCCTTTCTACTTTTTATACTAATATTTATTCTTATAATAAAAACTATTTTATTTATAAATATCCAGTCTCATGTGTCCTCTGAGTGATTAGTATGCATCTTGTTATCATTTCATTGATAATTTTTTGTGACAATATAAAAATCTAATACTAATATGCTCTAACTGGTCCAAGCTATATTACGTTCATAGTAATTATGCCTGACTACAATGAGCAGCTACGAAATATACGAAATATACTGAAATCACACCAAAGTCTACTAAATCTGTAGTCCACAGTAAATTTCGCATGATGTACCCCTAACTCTGACATTCAGTGTTCGTTTTGACTGATTGAACTTCACATTTGAATAATTCCGTCAAAATATACAGGATCCCTATCAAGCTTAGGCATAGCTAAGCACTAATGTTGAACACAAATGCTACTGAAGATAATCTTTATTAAATTATTACGCAAGTAAAATACTTCAGCTAAACTAAAAGAAAAGTTTTAGACATAGACGTTCTCTTTTGATGTCTTGTTTTACAACCTCATTCGCTCATTTAAATTCAATAATTTACTACGTAAAATAATTACAGTTTTAAGGTAACTTAAAATAAACAAAGAAATAGATTTCTTCCAATGGTAAATACTACAATTCCAATAGTAATAACTGAATATATCTATTACTGGTTATTAGTAAGTAACGTTTTACATCTCACGTAAAAAATGCCATCCTATTAAAATAACATCAGCAACAGGAGAAAACAGCTTTAAACTTTGTAAAAACAGAAATAAAAATCCAAAATTTGAATTTCACTAAGCTATCTTTTGTTAACAAAAACGTTTGCATATTTGATGTAATAAATCTTTAAAACAATGAAATGTCACTGTCATAAATAAGTACGACTAAAGCTGACAGGTAAAAAGACATTTTAACGCGATTCACTTATGGCCCAAAATCGTTTAAGGGTCAAAAATTATTGGCGAGCCAGATTCGAGGGTTCCATAGATTGGGTGCGAAATATCTGGGAATCCGATTTGACACTTCGATATCGTCACGTTATATCATTCTCTTTCGGCTGCTTAGTGTGGAAGTGGATTGTTTTTAAAGTCTATTAACAATATAGCTCAATTATTGAACAATATAGGTCGTGACACTTATGTTATTACAGTACATCTAAATGCGTCATAACGTGTGCACAATTTTGTATTACATATTAACTAACATTGTTTGCTTAATGATTTAACCTCTTGTTAGGTATAAGTTGGGATTCCTGAGCTAAGATCTATTCAGACTCTTCTAATTTATAACTATCATAGACAAAAAACACTTTCAGATAATATTAAAATTTCATGTTGATGAAATATTACCATAAAATGTAAACTGTAACTTAATATGATTTATCCATTATATAATTATATTAATATATTTCAACCAATATATCAAAAATGCGTAAAGGGACTATAAAACTCTAACCTTTCATGCAAAATAGATCTCCATTAAATAAATAACTTCGACACCCTCGCGCCTCACAAAGGCTGTTAAATAAAAATAGATATTATCTCTTCCAATAGAAAACTAGTGCATTGTTCTCGAAAATCTTATTTTAAGGCAATGAAGGCTGTACGCTGTACACTAACGGCTTTGTTCTGTCAAACTGTAAAAGACGGCAGACGTAAACGAGCCAACAAAGAAATGAATTGAAAATAAAAATACGTCTCCATAATAACGAGCCTATCGACAGGTGCACTTGATAGGAGTCATCGCTATTCTTTTTATTTATGGGAAGGGTACAGTGGGATGATATGGGACCAATTATGCCTTTTCTTCAGTGAAGGATTTTTGTTTTGCTCCTTTAGATAATGTATTTATCGTTTGAGACTGGCAAATATTGTAGAAAATAGTTGTTACTTCACTAGGATATAGACTTACCATTTGAAGTGAAGTTATTTGCCTAATCATTTAGATCGTTTGAAATAATCTAGATCTCTTTAAATTTAAAAGTAGGTATCGGGCCAGAAATTACTTCATCAATCATGTATTTTAATAAGATGCGCTGCATCGTTTAGAACTTATACTGACTATGTAGCGTCTTTGCGAGGTATATATAATAAAATAATATTAAACCAGATTGTATGAATGAAGTCTTCATACTGAGATTTCAAGACATCATGACTTCACTATTATAGGTTTCATATCCAAATACATTTATATAAGGCTTCTTATGGGCTCTAAGAAACGACCGAGCTCAATTCTTCAAAGACGCTTGGAAATTGCTTCCAGAAAATAACTTCAATAGATAGAAGGACTACATGTATAGTAGTTCTTAATTGGCTTCTGCTATGGTCTATTGGGTGATGTAAGTTGACGAATCAATAGGTATGGTTAAGACTTCAGACCAGTTTCAAAGCACTTACAAAGTTAAAAGGGAGATTTTCATTTCTTTTAATTCATCCAATATTTACTTTCATGCTGTATTTATGGTAAATATTACATTTTATTATTGTACTAATAAACATAAGATAAACATTAATATTGAAAATCCGGCTATCATCAATACAATATTGTAAACATTGAAATAAAGGTTTTTTTTGGATAAGATGGTTTCGTCTAACCTAATAGATGGCGTAGGATGTCCCAATAGGTACATAAAACCGAAAGAGTATAAGAAATTCGATTGCTGATGTGAAAGCATGGGTAGAATAGCAGTCTAAGGCGTTTCCATGGTAAAGGGTCGTGGGTTCGCCTCGATAATCCCGCCTCATAACCGATGTTTTTCTATTCCATCCATAATCTTTTAAAGGTAATAAATGTGACCCAGATTATCACATCGCCTACAATGATTCAAGAAAAATATCAACACAATTTGTATATCAAACACAAGTACCTACTAGATACGAAAAAGGCGTTGTAGGTTAAAATATCTTCGTCACTTAGTCCGCCGACTTTTGACGCAATAATATATGATAAAGGTAACGTCTAGCCGTCAATCCTTTGTCTCGTTAAGGAGATAAAAACGACTAAATTATAGATTCGTTATTCGCAACGCTCAGTCGATATAGTAAAACCCTAGCGAATTAAACATGTAAGACCGTACTATTTCGTTGGACGTATTTATCTCAATTCAACATCTCAACACATGTGTGGCTTTCATTATAGTGTGGCATTTTTCGTTAATATTTAATACGTTTAATCTAGGATTTAATGTTGTCTGTGTAACTTAGTTGCTGAAGGATATAGGTGTCACACTTATTATGTTGTTTCTATTTCATTATTTTCGGAATATTCTTTGGCTTTACAGTAAATTATTAAGATAGGTACAGGTTACAATACAGTTATGATATTTTTACACACCATTAAACTGAGTTGCCTGTAAATTTGCTCCTTTTCATTCTAAACAATATTTCATTCTGCATTTTTTATTCTTTCAATCAAACTCAGTCCTGAACCATTATTTATTCCGTTAAGCTTTTACATCCATAAGATTAAAGGTACCTTCTAATAGTTGTAGAGGCAAAAGCTTCTATGACAAAAGCCGGAAAAGCCTCTCTATTAATTCTGTCAAAAAATTATGACTAGGAAGGGGAACCATCATTGACTTTGTACCTACGTTTACCGTTCACATACATTTTATTAATAAAACAAATAACATTTATTCTATATGTTATTAGTTTTTTCATGAATGAGGTTGTCAAACGCAGCTGCGCTCGGTAACTGATTATACCTGTGATTTAATTTGGTCATTTTGTTTACCTGTTATGTAACTTTCATTGTTAAATATAATAAATAACTGCTACCTATATAACAATAATTTTATGCTAAATATAATAAATAACTGTTATACAACATTAATGTATCAGTGATTATCAAAGATTGATTATAACGATACATATATTATGTCCTATAATAATATAGTCTAAGTAATACACGAAGTAGTAATACACGAAGACACACGTACACGTAGGTACATTTTAAATAGGTATGTGCTCAGAAAAGTTAATATTTTTGATTAATAGTATTAGCACGATACATTTTACAACTGTGTTCCTACGTGATCATGGTAAATTCTCACCAGTCGTAAATATTTTACAAGTGTTAAATGAACTCCCATAAATTGTAAAAGTGCATAAAAGTGTTCATTTTAAATATTGTTCCCGCGAATTTCCATTAAGCAACACAATACACTTTATAAAGAACAATAATCTTGTGTTTTAGACATTAAAATTCAGCAATTTCAATTTATACAAAAAACTTAATCACAGCTTTTAAGTACGCGCAATTAAAATTTTTAAATAACCTCTTATAAAAGTTGTAAGGAAGTAAATTATAAATGAAAAATAGCGCTATTATAATATTACGCGATAAAAATATGGAAGTAGCCACGTATTGCGTGAAACATAAACATGAGGGTTGGCACGGCTTTTTGATTTATTCCTTTCATTTGTTAGGGTCACTATAGCTACATTTTTACGTGCAATATGTCAGTATTTGACCGCTTTCTGTATTGTTAATGAAGCATTTTTAGACGCGTTCAAAGATGGGTCAAAGGTTACCTATTTTCTACCTCTGCTGTTTCAACACAGGTAGGTACATTAGAAAATGGAGTTACTAATTTGGTATGTTCAAATGTTATATTTAGGAAATTGTAGGTAAGATATTTCAAATTTAACGTTATATTAGGAATGTACTAAGTACATAGTTTGTCTATTCATGAGCTTCTTAGGAAGCTTTTTGTGTTTTGTTTAATTCTAGAAGTTTATATCAATAATTGATAAAAAAAAAACCAAATGATGTTACTTTTATTTATACTTGTTGAATATTATTTATGTTTTTAAAATTCGATAGAACCATTAAAACGGAGCCATAATAAATATCCTACGAAACAATTTTCTGAATATACCGTGCTATAATTATCTACAGTTTTCTTATTAAGTATTCGCTGTAAAATATGATAATTATCACTTTAATAAAATAAAAATATTACACTACCAAAATATTCGAATATAAAAATTATCTTATCGTAAAAAAAGAGTACAGCCATATTTGCTAATACATTTTAAAAGGCGCTAAAAGTTTCACGTAAACAATAATTGACATGTCCACTGTTTAATAATTTATCACTTTAAGAAAAATGTAATAGACTTTTTATAGGTCACGGTTGAGAGTACCGTAGAGTAATAGGAAGGTCAGACGCTAATATATGGGACCTCTTTGTCCAGAAGGTAAGGCATGATGACGTCATAAATATTTTTTGCCTTTTAGTACCCTTATAATTTCTTTTACGGTTAGTTGATTTTTACGAGAGCAACTTTGAACGTTTAACGAGAGTTTAAGGCTAAGTGGTAACATCAGTCTTGACTCCTTTATTACGAGCTTCATTTTTTGCAAATTGTGGGGATTTGATTTTTAAAATATCTTTTTCTGCTTTTATATTGTTCAGTTGTGGGGAAAATTTAAAGGAAAATTATTTAATTTTATTTCTATCTAAAAGAAATTACCTAAATAGGTTATATTTTAAACCGCATACTTACGCCTACATGCCTCCCAATAGCTATTCTATATTCAAGAGCTCTACAGGAGTTCAGTTGCCACTATACATTATACAATTTTAGCACTACCAAGTACCACGTAAATTAAAATATTATATCCATTTGTTTATGTCCACGTAACAATAAATACATTTCAGGTATTCATTTATATTGCTATCTAAATAAAAATCTCTAACTACACTTTTCCGTGTAATTGTACAAACATTCAGTGAGTCAGCCCTGAACGTATTGTCGTGTCGACTGTACATTAAACCCGGGATCGGCCATTTTGAGCGTTTTACACGCCACCTGTATTCAATATAAAGCAACAATTTTATATACGGCGTATATAGATCTAGAAGGTACACATTGGTCTTGTGTGAGATACACGATTACAGTGAAGGAAAGCGTTTTGCGAGCTTTCTTTCATTACAGTAAGTACTTTGTTCGCAATTAACGTTTTTATGTATGTCTGTATCTTCGGCTGCGTCTAAATATTATTCATAATATTATTTTATTTAGTATTCAAATAGCGTATGTGTTATTCTGGTTACATCAGCCATGTACGCACAAAATCGTTTCAGTGTATTTCAAGTGAAAGACATTCTCGCAATCTTTCGCGTTTATAATGTTATATTAACAGGATTGTTCAAGTCAAATTTAATCTATGTACCTACGTGTTGTATTAAAATTGACATTATGTAAAAATCCCCTTATTGAGGAAACAATTGGTAGGTGACAAGGATATACTTACTTAAATATTTTCCAAGTAGGATTATGGAATGATAATAATTGATAGGTAGGGCATGTTTTAACGGGAAGCATTTTATGTATATCACAACCACAAACTGTTTTTGTGACTCAAAAAAATGAAAAATATGATCTCTTCTAGCATCTTTATATCATTGAATTTCACGCACAAGTCATATACTGAAAATACGTGAAACTAAAAGAACGGCCCCTGCATTTATAATTGACTACGTATTAACAAAGCTTAACGGTTTAATTCTAGGCCTTTGTAGAAATGTTATCGGAAATAGTAGCTCTTTAGTTAAATGAACCGAAATGGTGGAATTATATCGGATATGACTGATATTAAGTCATTAGCGTGAAATAGGGCTTTTACTTGGAAATTTTTATGTTTTGCTGATGATTATCATTTTATGTGGATGAACAATGAAGAAAAAGTTTTTATTGAGAGTTTACTACAATCAACGGCCATAGCGGTCAAGCAACACCAACATCTACAGCATTTTGTGTTTTCTTTTTCGTTTCTACAATAATCAATTTTTTCTTAATGTCATTCATCAACTCGGTATACCTTTCTGTATTCTGAGCAAAAAATATGATGTTTCTCTATACTCATTTTTTATAAAATTGTTTTGTTAATCTCTAAAGTAACTATTACATTAATCTATTACTGTGTAGGTTATTCTATAAATAACGCTATGAAAATAAAAAGATACGTATTTTGATAGTAATGGCATGTAGGTATACCTACTTTCTTTTACGGGAAAAGTCTATCATTACAATAAAACGTCAAGCAAACGTCCCTGTATAAAGATAATACGAGCAACGCAGTATTTTGTAAATGCTTAGCACCTCATAAGAAACGTTTCACATATGTGCCCTCCCAGCGGTAAACCCGGCAAATATTTGGCCAGTTTTATGTGTTCCAGAATCAGGACTTATGTCTACAAATTACGTTTAGTTGATGTACGAAGACGGACCGCATTATTATTACATCTTATTACGGTGTTGGGAAATAAAGAAAACAATTAGTTACACCAATACTTCTACGTTAAATAAACATGCCATTGGTAACGTTTTCTATGTTAAGATGAGGAGCTAGTGTCTCCGATTACAAGTAGAGTCTCGTTAAAAAGGCTCTAGGTCTCTCTAGGTCTATACCTAATAAGAAAGAATACCTATTAAAAATTAATTTTACCTTGGAGATTTTCTTAATACAAGAAGAAACATGCTCGACATTCTCTTTCAAAAGTAAGAGAAACATAACACTTTCTTATTAAAAAACAACACAACAGAATACAAGCGTCTACACATGTCCGTAACAAAAGGTCGGTCTCATAAATGTAAAAACATTTACTCCACGAATAGCGACACGAAAATATCAAATGCCGTTCAAGCAAACTTAATAACAGCAATTTAGCAAAATGCTTCAGGTCAGTTTTACTTCATTATGAATAAAAGTCGGGCCGATTTTCACCGTAACTTGATTATGGACGAATCTTCGGGATGGCTCCCAGTAAATTACTAGATTATCGTGTACAATTAGAGGTTGAAGTAATTTAATTTGAACGGTAAATCGACGCTTAAACGAACTTTTATAATAAGTAATGTTAATAAACATTAATGGAGGAGAGTGGGTCGTTTTTAAATAAGATTTCTTCTACTTACGATTTTCGGTCGTCTTAGATTCAATATAATATTTACTTAATATGTTTGTTTGGTTAATATGTTTGTTGGTTTGTTGCGCTTAGCATAAGCAATATGGTTCCCAGGGGTCGAGGATGACTTCAAAAATACCCTTTTTTTCTTAAAAAAATAAAACTGCGAAAATGTGACGTAAGTCGTGTATCCATTTTTTAAATCGCTAGTAGTCGTAGGTACGTCGACTACGTACGACGTCGTCGTACGTCGTATACTTTCACAGATAGATTGACCGGGGGGATTGGGAGCCGTAATAGACAAAAGGAAAAATATTTGGCAATCAGTGATTCTTCATACTACAATATTTTATAATACATTTCCAAAATCATAATTACTTACGATTTATGAATTTCAAAACTAGTAAGACCTGAAACCTGCCCGTAACCACGCTCGTTATAAAATGTTTAAATACAGAATTGTACCATCGTATTATAAGAAACATCAATCGACCTATAAATAACTATTGAGGTTATAAGAACTCTAAATCCCAAAACCAAAATATTTTACACAGCAAAAGAACATACATTTAAAAAGCAATAAATCAAACGCCGCGTTAATAATGTTAATGTACTCACAAACGAAATATTCGGTACACCTACCAACCTTTAAAACATTTCTACTTATTTAATGTTCAACGTACTAAACCCTAATGCCTCATTGACACGAAAACAGAAATGTTCTGTTTGTTTTATCTACACCTAGGATTTTTAGTTCGCATTATGGGTAGTTGTTAACACGTTTTACATCCAATTGGCTGTAGGGTTGATACACGTTAAGTTTTTATCGATGTCATGATAAATAATACCCGGCATTTCATATTAAAACCATTCTATAATGCGATAACCAACTTTCCGTCTTGTTAATTACATAAAAAAGAAGCATCTGACAACCTTAAACTGTTGCGGGTTTCCGAAGACCATTTCAAACCTATTGTTTTATATTGTAAGTCAAATGCATTTAAAAGAGCGACTTGCTCTTTTCGAATCGAACCAAGAAATATTTACAAGTTCCAGAGTTATACCTGTTTGAATAAAACAATGGCACAATTGTTGGCACTTTGAAAGTCGATAAACTTTTGTATTTTCTATACTTACAGCAAAATGGGACTATTTTAAGATCCATTTAAAGCACTAACAGCGCATAATTTCTCAAGTTTATATTTAACAATTGAAATAAAGTTAATTTCATACAAATAAACTTTTAGTGGGTATAAAGTTATTGAATAAAATTATGCGTCCCTTGAGTCGTATATATGCTTCGTCACGAATTTTGCCACCCCCATAAGTGATGGTACGTTTTTATTTTAGGAATGAATTTATTAAATAAATTCACTTTCAGCTCGATCCATACCTGGAAGGTTTTATTTTGTTTGCCTCGTTGATGAAACACCTTAAACTTCAGTTGTCTGCAAAATAAAAAGAAATCATTTATCCTTTAACTCAAAAAAATAAACACAAATAATAATATATTTTCCTCTATAAATTCTTGGAAAATTCTCGCAAAAATATATTAAATAGCACTATAAACAGTTTAATCAAAAAGACAATACTGCATTACATTACATAAAGTCGTGAAAAACACAATAAAAGCTACCATTACGAAACTGCCATTAAATATTCAATCTTAACCCACAAAGTTGAACCAGGACAAATCACAGTGAAGGGCTTTTTTCTTCAGATCAAGAAGTCTAACCGGATAATTAAAACGTCATTCATTCACGACTGGCTTGGGTCCGAATCCTCGCTTGCGAAAACCTTACCTATTCTTTTACATTGTACCTTTTTTACCTTTCGAATTTCCACTCTGGAACCTTCTATTCATTATTTTAAGACTGAATTGTTTGTGAAATTGAGCACTTGAGATTTCGTATAATTTGACTGCTTTAGTTTATGGTAATTGCGACTTGATGTTAATTATAATTGTTAGAAGAATACTTTGGACCTTCATGGAAATGCAGTAATTAATTTGGGTGTACGAAAAATCACATGCAAATCATCTATTCTACTTTCTACTTTATTCTATTTTTTTCTGCTAACTGCTTGTCCTTGCTCCGGCTTTTTGTAATATTTTCAAATTTATAATCAAGCGGACATTAATTACCTAAATAAAATGACGTAGGTACCTATTTAGTAAAGACTTTTGTACTTAGGTAATTATTTATATACACAAAACAAAAAGTGGGGAGTTCAAGAACTCAATTGGGCAATATTTTCCATGTCAAATTGTAATATAATTTTGTCATTACCAGTACATCTAGCTAACAATCTAAAAAAATATCGTATTGGATATTTTAATGTATGTTAATTAATTGTTGTACCATAGTTTAAATTATTAAGGAGAAAATGACCTGAATTCACGATAATCAAAAAAATGTTCACTTCTAATACATATAAATTCAAAAGTTATTACTATTAAAGTGAAATTGATCTGAATTCATGAAAATCGAAAAAAAAACTTTAAACATTGAATCCTCAAATTCGATGTATACAGACCGCACGCTAATACCCATACTATTAGCTGCATCCATTTCGTTTTGTAGGATATAATTTTGTGTAGAAATACAATTCCATCGCAAGCGCATTATCATTTGATATATTTGATTACACTTTGTAATTTGGCTGGTGATCATTAATTTATTCATTAGATTTACATGTAAGGTTATAAAAATAAAAGTTAGAACAGCTGGAGTTACTTAGCCAGTACTAGGACTTTTTGTATAAATTGTCAAAAAATTAATTTATGCTCAAAAGTACAAACGTAACTACTAACTAGGCATATTTATAGTAAATTGGCAATCTTGAGTTGTTATTAGGTAATTAGTAATTTTAAACGACAAATAATTGAAGAAATGTTTAAAGTTAATTTTTAAAATCACTTTTAGGAGTATTTAAATGCTTACCTCTTGTTCAGGTATACTAAGGAAATAATGCTCACTCGTAATAAATATCGTGTTTTTTTTAGCACTTACCGAAGTTACAAATTTTAATATTTTTAAATGTAGTAGTCTAATTTTCATTATAAAAATAACCTTTGAACATAATCATGATGATATACGTGATATGTAATCCGATATTATTTCGTAATCTATTATTAAATATTATACCTAACCCACTTCCAAAATCAAGCTGAAATTAATCTACAGCGTATTTCGATACTCCATCAATCATACCTTCTATAAAATAATACATTATCTAACGTGTCACACTCATTTTTATTATTACACCATGAAAATTTCTTTTATCAAAACAATACATAATATTTTTCAAATTCGCTGAAGAGAGGCCGCACTCTAATGGCGCTCGCATTCACGACGTAGATTTCTGTCGCGATGGGTATAAATTAGCCGTTTCTAATTTGTTCGAAAAGTCACAAATTGCCCCGTGTTATAGCTATTTCCGTAGGCACTCTACTTCCATTATATAACATGCAAATGGTACTTGAGTGTCCCTTTATTTGAGTAGTATTTTTTATTTACTTTTCTTTCTTCCATCTACAGCTATACAGTATACTAGTGTAATAAAAATGATAGATTGTTTGTAAAGTTGTTCTTTAATTTTATAAAATACTATAGCGCTTGAAAATGCGTGATTTTATTGGTAGAAAAAAACTCGTCATAGAAAAACCCATCGTTACCTGTATAGTGCTTTGAATTTTTCGTATTGCAATTTGCGTCTTAATTTAATTCCAAGCTTCCTTTTCCCCACACTGGACAAAACCGCTACAAAAAGGCGTAGCAGTTTGAAGCTCACTGCTATTTCGGAAATTTGGCCAAAATTGATATTTAACTGTCACACCACATCCCATATGTGATTTACCAGAAGTTTTTAATTGCTAAATAATATATCTGAAGTTTACGTGAGGAAACTCATGGACAACCTAATTAATTACACATTACTAATTCTCTGAATGTAAAGAAGTAATATTTACGAAGAATGCATTAATAATAAAACATCTTGGAGTACAGCGAATGCTAAGTGCATTTTAAATCAATTTTATAACACATAATTATTATTATTTATTCAGGTAGTAAGCTCGTATTAAGCTTTTTTGTTTTGGTTTATGACACACAAACACGATAGATTTCATTAAAATTAAAAAATCGATATCAAACACGGCTTTAACGTTGGTTATATTTTAATTTGAAAATTTATTAAGTTACAACACAGTTATCGATAAACAACTAAAGATAGAGGAAAAGAAATAATTTATATTCGAATTCGATTCGATTAATTATATTCGATTCGATTATTAGAATTTTATTTCACAATTACAAAGTAAAATAAATACAACAATGTTGAGGAATCGAAAATTTTGACAAACAACAAAAATATAATACTTCATTAACGGTACACAGACCTTACAAAATAATAGACAGTTGGCTTCATTGTAGATACTAAATTAATAATTAGTCGAGTATAAGCCGTAACTTGTGAGCACCTCGTATGGATTCTTCAATTAATTAATGCTGAGATCTCAAATATTTGCAATTAGTGAACTATTGCCGAACTATTACTCTCTTGAAACTAAAGCTCTATTATAAATGTTAACAATACTATGAAACAAGCTTGAAATCGATTAATTCACTTATCAAAACCATATATATTGGTTCTTGGAAATACGTTGCAATGTATTTCGTAGCGTAGTGTAGACATTTTAAGAAATATTAGGTACATGACATATGTTTTCGTTGTATCATTTTATAAATTGTAGGTATCTTTCTTAATTGCATGCGCAATAATGGCTTTCATGTATTTTCGTTGTTGGAACTAATGTAAGAAAGAATATTCTACTTAAATCGGAACTACTTAAATAATTATTTCATTGATCATGTACTTCCTTAGGTTATAAGTACTTACTCTAAGATCATAGCCACAGATTATTCCAGCGAATGTAGATATTTAGGTAAAGAAAAATATGGTTTTATCACTTCCAAAAAAGTAGGTATTAATAATTAAAATTGTACATTTCTTCATGTAAATAATCCCTCATTATTATAAGGCAAACAAGTGAAGCTATTTCTATGATACCAGAAAATACACATCAGAAAACCGATATCTTTGTATACTCTCGGACGGTTGTGTTCCACAAATAACGCTTTCTAATTCTAAGCTTATGAGATTATGCATTATTTGGCTCATCCTAGATCTAGACGAACAAACAACAACTATTAACTCGACAAATACAATCTAATAACTTGACTATAGTTAACGTTTATTTAACATTAGAATATAATATAAAGTATCTATTTGTTTTAATATTAACTAAACAACGCTTATTATTCAAACTCAAACTCAAACATTTATTTATTCAATTAGACTTCTTCTAGAAGCACTTTTGAAACGTCATTAAGTACATATTTTTAACATTTACCACCGATTCGGAAAGCAGTATCTACGGAGAAGAATCGGCAAGAAACTCCATAGTTGCTCTTTTTAATCATGTCAGATTTACAATTTTACAAATTACATATGTAATATCATAATAATATATTATCATAATATGCCAAAGAACTGTCCTGTGGTTTTTAC
>CAJQZM010027812.1:0-32954 GCA_907164665.1 Colias nastes | reverse complement strand
ATTTTATTTGTTTTATTTCTATACCTAGTATATTCTAACCTCTTATTAAAATGGTGTAAGTGGGTCACCCAGGGTAATAAATCATTCTATCTTTATTTGTGTATATATGAATGAAATATTAATAACTGAATAGGTACCTTTCTAACACACGTAACCCTTATTATTAGAAGGTGTAAAAGCGACCGTTTAAAAATTAGAATAATCATCCATATATTTTCAAACGATTTTCCATCTCTAAAGAAATAATTCAAAACAATGTCCTATAAAAATGAAATACAATTCCTTTAGCTGATTCTTGTAGAGCGAGGAGCTACACGGAATGTGCATTATAGTCCGTCCGCACTGCAAGGGATCCTTTGACTTTAAAATCAGGAACGAGTTAATGTAAGATGCAGGATTAAGTTTTAGATTTTTAATCTATATTCGTATTTATAATATAAAGAGGTGAGATTTGTTTATTTGTAAAGTTTGTAACAATTAAGTAAAAAACTACAGAATAAACAAATTAACGATTTTTAAAAATCCTTTCATTTGTAGCAAGCTTTATTATTCCTGACCACATATTTTTTTACATTGGCTAAGTAACCATAGGTTTTTAGTTTTTACCATAATTATTTAATATGATGACAAAAGCACATCTGAAAGCAATCTTTTTGAATAAAATAATTAGTAGAATTTGAGTCAATCATTGCTTAACTATCAACTGACGGATTGCCATAAGTATCTATCCAATAATCGGAAAACTGTGCGATACAACATTACAGCTATCTGTAACGATTAGGAACGATTCATTTGCGACTAATTGCGTATTTCGCGATGCATTCCAATACCTGATTTGCATGTTACATTGCAACAGATTCTATGCGAATTGTTCTATATTTTAGTAACCTGTTACATTGTTTCTTTTAATTAATCAATATGATAGGAAGACAAGATTTCGAAGTAGGTAATTTTTTTGACGTGACAACGTCTTATAATTCGATAGAGCCGGCTGCACGCACGAAAAAACATGACTCATGCGGCGTTACCTCGCTCTGAGGCGTTCCATGTAAGGCTTGAAGTGCAAGCGAGAGCGCGGAACGAGCGACAAAGAAGCACAATCGGACGTTGTCACGTTCAACTATCGTCAGTAAACCGACTTTACAGACAACCAATTTTTTTTTTGTTTGTAGTTACAAATATACCAATCAGACCATAATATCTACGTTCACTGATTCACATTTAATATAAAATAATAATTCTTAATTTTATATTGTACTTAAAAATATATCATAATAATTATTAACAAGATTGCCCTCCCAAAAATAAATAAAAGAATTATTGACAAATCCTGGCAATTCATAAAAATTCCGCGCCCCATCATAAAAGAGCACCCTTCATAAAATTTATATGAAAATCTTAAAAGGTTTAATATTATTAATATTTTCCTCAGTATTTACTAAGAGGAGATTAAATGGAGGAGCCATTTTAACGGTACATTTTACGACGGAGTGCTTAAGTCCTCTCCAGCTTAATCTGGCCATGCTTCGATCTAGACGATTGCTCAATCCACCATTTAGTTTGATACAGGCCATTTTGATGATCATGTTTCTAGAAATTTGTAATTCCATCTTCACAGAAAACTGTGATAGTATAAATATTTAGGGCAACGGATCTTTTTACGAAATATAAATTGAAATTTTATGACGTGTTTTATGAATGTAATTTTGTAAGTGTAAATTCATAATATTATCTACTAAATTATATGTTTAAACTTATAAACATCTATCTTATTATAAGTTTCAAATATCTATATTTCCTATATATTCAAAAACATCATGAACAATAGACATAATATAACATGAAAGCCCAGATCATTAAATATTGCACATTTACCGCGTGTAATAATCCGAATAAGGTCAAACAATAGGTTCAACGTATAACACGAATAATAAGCACTCAATAAAACCAAGAGGTTTATACGCAACCCTTTAAGCTATCTTTAGTGTACGAGCTACAAAAACATTGGGATTTTCCCTAGGCTATCTAAGCTAGGCAGAACACTAAACAATATACTGCCCATATTGGCCTTTCGAGCACCAATATCAAACAATGCTATTCACATCTATGTGCATCTATCAAGGATTAATCCTGATTCATAAAACGAATGCCGTTACCCGAGGCGGTTTTATTGGCTGTTCCTTTGATCGCGAATGGTTGTAATAAAATTTCAAAAAGACCCGTGCCCTCGGCTAGCTTGTATTTGTTACTGGTACTGTTTCACATTCATAGACAACGTTTTTGTGTGAACTGCATGCTAACTTTACATCTCGGATTATGTTTATAAACCTCGATTAGGATTGTTGATATCAAACACTGCTGATGAATTGAACGATTTCTAACAAAGTTACCTATATATTGAAAAAAAAAAAATATACCGGCCGAATTAATAACCTCCTTCTTTTTTTTGAAGCCGGTTAAAATCCATAGATTCTGTAACATTGTTGGCAACTTGTTTATGTTATTCAATGATGGCATAAAACATTTTGTTCAGGCCAAATAAACCATCCTCTTACTTTAATACTTGAAGGTTTTGCACACATTGCAAACCTACTTTCGCAATACCCCACAAAAAATCCAGTATAAACAACCATAATCACCGCGTATCATTTACAATTCGATCGAAGCAAAGGGCAATGGAAATAATTGTACAAAACAGTTCACGTGCAAGCTGTTATCAGCCATTGAAGCTATAAAGTTCCGCTTGGAGTCCGTCCAAACTATCGACTGGCCGATAAAATTGAAATTGTTAACGATATACTTTAATTACACCGTTCAACGTGGGCGTTTTGCATTTTTATTAGCGGTATATTGAATTGCATGGGGATAGAACTGTCTTAGCGAGTTTTTTAGCTTCTAGATAATGTAGCTTATCTGTCAGTTAAAAGGACAATGTATGAAAGTGTCATAAAATTGTTGAATAGTGTGTGACTTTAGTGACTTTAGGAGTAAGTCGTGAAATAAGCTTTATACTCATTCAAGAAATATTCGTATCAAAAACGTTATTTAAGGTTTTAGGTAGCTTTAGTAGGTAGGTAGCTTAGGCACTTTTAAGTAGCTTATTAGTGAAGAGAGCAAATAAAATATGACTTATTTACATAAAACAGACAAATACTTTGATGATACGCTTGGCAGGTTTTCTTGTTTTTGTTAAAATTTCTAAATTTTCCGATAATACGAAGGCAAGTTACGTATTAGATCCGATCCATGAACATTCATAACTCATCTAAATTTAGTACAAACGACGCTCTGGCGTGCCTCAAAGCTAAAATTACATACAAATGAGCCAAAATAGTTGTAAACTTCCCCCGTTGGGAAAATACACTATTTTTCCGTAGTTGCGTGTGAGAGAAACATTAATCTGTTTTAACGCGGGCTGTTTCTGCCAATATATTAGGGCTTGAGCTGCAATGCAGATAGGGCCCTGCACACCATTGTGCCCTTTATCACAATGGGCTATGGTGAAAAATTGCATAATTGAAACTGCAAAACTGCGGTCTGTGATATGAATTTTCATTAGCCACGCTTGATTGCTGTATGAATAGAACACTAAGATTGCACAGATTTTCGTGATTCGAGTAGAAAAGTGCATGTTATTATGTCTGTAACTCTGTAGCAATTCATAAGATTATATTAAAATTCTATAGATAAGATAGGATCTTTTACAGCAATAATGTATATCTTTGTCATGAAAATAGAGTTAACCAATAAATAAAATATGTATGTAACATTGAATAATTACTGTAAATTGCTGTAGATATACCTTCATAATTTAATGTTAGAGCTACACATTTAAGACTGTATTTTTACTAATTCGCAAATAAAATATAAGGGTTTAAATGCAAACTAAATTTATTTCGAACAACTTCCTACTTATGTTCTATTTTTGGAACAAGCTGGTGATGGAATCATTATAGCATCTAATTGTTAAACTTTTGATATAATTTGTGTAGGAAGGGCGTGTGTGCCCTTTTCAGCCCACTAAGGTTTAAGCCATAACCCACCACGCACTTTAACAAATAATGATATTGCCTACGCGGTAATAAAGAGAAATATTATTTTTAACGGATTTTGCTTTGACCTCGAACTTATAGATTTTTGGATATGTCGATTTCTTCACGATGTTATCTTATGTTAATTATTGCATGAGTGCTCTAATTCTAGCAAAAACATGATTTATTGGCTTGAAAATATTACAATTGTGTGAAAGTATGATTTAAGAATTGTTTTACACCTAACACCAAAGCAATACAAAAATATTTACTTAAAACATGTAACCATTGACCGGCATAACATTAGCGGCTCGTAAAATGAATACACAGCGGAGTTTACGAATTTAGGGTAAATCTTCGTGTAACGAGTTGAAAACAAATAAACCCGGGGTGGAACTTATTATGCCGGCAATAAATAATAAAGCAAGTCACTCCTTTGGGGTCTGTGGCGGCAACTTTTAATACAAATGTTGTGTCGCTTTATCCGTAACACATAGGACCAGACCTTTACGCATAATCGTGTTACCTCGAGCTTGCGTCGTTCTCGTATTAAAACGCGTGGTGAAATTGGCGTCGTAGGGAATACGGAGGTAACTAAAGAATTGATATTATATGCACAATGAATTCTTGTTCGCAACTGATTTTAATGTTCCGTGGGTTCAGATTAATGTAGGAAATGTAAGGATGACAAAATGTATGGTAAATTCGAAGTGTGGACAACCATTTCGTATTTGACGTAATAATGTTATGGAGAATTAGTATGTTTTGTATTTATCTAGCTAGACGTTGTATGACGTACATATCCACATTTTTATGAGATATATTAAATGATAAACATAAGTTATAATAAAATATATATAACGCACTTTACCTCATTCTCGATAATAACAAATAAGCATTTTAGAAACTAGATTAGTCTAATTAAAATTAATATACGTACCTATCACATACTCTACAACTTCAATTACGCATAGAAAATTGATAATAAACAAATTAATTTAATATTAATCGGCGTATACATTAAAATTAAATCAGTTTCCAGCAAATGTTTGGTTATTAAACTGTCGTTTGCATTTCCGAGGTATGTGCAATTATCAAGAACACGGCCAGTGGAGTTTAAAATAAATTGAATATTTTAATTGTTCGTGTGCACTGCGCATTATATGATAAATAAATAATATGGTATTTGAAAAAGATCTTTAAGTTGATGGTTTAAAGTACACATTGGAATACAGGTTCCAGACCTTTTTAATGTTTTTAAGGTGAATTGAATTCGATTTATCTGAGCGAGCTTTTCAAAATATCAACTTATATTTCAATACAAACATATATCATAATAGCCATCTTAACAGCTCTGTGTCCGTCTTCGAAACTGTCTGTTTCCGAATCTTGATAAATTAATACGCAAATATAGAAATATGGTCAAACACTAAAAACTGGAACTACCTATTATACTGACATCATCGCTAAAAAGCTAATTGAAAACTTGCATTTACGTTATATAATGTTGATTAAAATCTATATATTCCCTTTGTCCTTGTATTTTTATATTTCCGTGATACAAAAAGTCTAAATTAAAGATTGCTTATTAGCTAAAAGCTTTGTGCGATAGAGACAGCATTAATTAGCATTATGAATGGGATAGAGTAGACAAAAAGACCGGCACAGCTGATGTAACTTATTTGGAGTGTTATTTATTTAGCAATAGCTTTCTTAAGTATTTGGTTTTAAAAATAGTATCGTAATTTGCAATTTTATATCACAACATTAAATCGAAAATGTCTGCAAATTTTATTATAAATGAAAACCCGATCCTCGATTTTTCGACAATTTTTAATTTATTTAATAAGCACACTTGCATTTTACGGTTTCAGTAGGTCTATAAGTTGCTGAACTCCTTGGGGCGTCGGGGATGTATTTAAAATTAGTTTTACAGATGATTGATTAATTGAAACTTTCCGATAAAATTCACGAGGACTTCCACCTTCCTTCCTACACATCTATACTCATTTACTGATGACCAAGGATTAGCATTGTGTGGTTGGTCAAGCTAAGACGCTTTTATTAGTCTCCAACAGTATTCATACTCGAAATTCCGGGTAAATTTTAACGCCCTTTTTATCAACACAGGAAAGAAAATGTCACTTTCAATATATTTAAACAGTATAATAAAAAAAAAGTCATATTCCACTGAAAAATGCATTATCCATTGTAATATTAAAACTGGAGTATTGCTAGGCAAGGTGAGTAAAAACAACAAAAGCTATTAAAAAACAACACAACGAGCGCAGACAGCTTGACGACACGGTCTCGTACAAAATATGCCCTGGAGCAGGCACGCGCTTGACGTTTTATTTCAAAACCCGATAGATGAAATACATTCCTCAGTTGTTTTTGTATAAAAATGTAACTATTCCCCTGTAGTACTTATATTGAAATATCTGTGAAAAGTTAACTGAAAAGCTCGAGGGTTATTTCTGTAAATAGCACCATATCACTACATAGTATAAAACAAAGTCGCTTTCTCTGTCCCTATGTAGGGATAGGGATGTATGCTTAAATCTTTAAAACTACGCAACGGATTTTGATGCGGTTTTTTTTAATAGAACGAGTGATTCAAGAGGAAGGTTTTAGTATATAATTTATTAGGTTTTAGACAAAGCGGGCGAAGCCGCGGGCGGTAAGCTAGTCGTCATTATAAGACTCAAAGAAAAAAAAGGACTTAATTTATACATTTAGATGGATATGAGAGAAAACTATTGTATGTATTGTCTGAGTCAGGCTTGCTTCGTCATTACTTTTAAAATTTTGAAGTCACTGTTATTAATTTATTATAATTAAATTCATAAAAATCTGCAGATCATGATTAAAATGCATAGGTAAAATGTAAGCAAGGCACATTATACTATTCTCAGTTTAGTAGAGCTATCTGCCCCCCTAGCCAAGTGGCTTTCTGTTAGCGTAGCGTTCAATAGAATAGACTACGAATGTATGAGATTGACGTAAGCTGTAGATAAACGTTATCTACAGCTTACATACTCATATAATAAATTAAGATTTAATTAAATGAACTAGCAAGCGATGCATCTCCGCAAGTAGCGCCGCGGGGCGTAGATATATTAAACTAAGTGCAAGCCAGTTAAATGGCCAGAGTTCACGCTCATTAACCATGTCAAGAATGGCCAAGTGTGTGTTTGTTAATTACCCAGCTCAGTCCACCATTTTGAATTTATGACGTCATAATGTGGAGCGTTGAAATGCATGTTAATGTGAGGATTGTAAAAATTGTGATGTTGGAAAATTGGATTTGATTCGTATTTAAGTACATATTATAGTAAAGTAAAAGTTAATTATAATAATTAATATTAATGGGGATTTTTTGAAGTGAAACTTCTTTATCGGGGTTGGACAAAAATTTAGTGTAATATTTTTTCGTTACGCGTGACATTTTTCCGTTACGCGCCATCTTGCTTTTATCCCTACCACGCGCGATTCGACGTATTTCTGTAAAGTTGCATTATAGTAAATTATTTTTTGAAAAAATAAGGTCATAAAGAAGTTTCACTTCTTACGTGTGTACACTAGTACACGCACACATTTTTACTTTTTAATACGCTGTTCAATATTTTCATGTACTAATGTGAACTGATAAAACTATAAAAGATTGCTGTAATTAATAAAATATCATGATCGCTTTTAGTTAAAGTAATTACAAGCGATCGTGATGTTTTATTAATTATTTTTATAGCTTTACAACCGGAATTATCATAGCCCTATTAGACTATTAGAGTATTTTATTACAGTAGAATTTATTACTTTTTGTATAATTACAATTCCATTCTTCAATAAGCGCGCCAGAAACGTTCTGAAAGCATACACGAACGTTCTGAATATAAGCTCCACATACGTGCGGTCTCTTTAACGCGAATAGGGCCACTCCGCGTAATGAATAGGTAAATGCAGTTTAATTAATTCGCCGTAAGTGACACGTCACTTTACCTCGCGCGTGAGACAAATGATGGATAGTGACCGGCTGCGACGTTCATTTGTTATTTTGATATATGACGCCGTATTGTTATTTAGAAATCAGGAAATAGATATGAAAGAATGACTGCTTCGTAAATATAGACTTACAACGATGTTAGTTCTTGGACGTTATAAGAAACGATGAGTTGGTTCTTCGGTAGACATTTGGAAATGGTGCCTTTTCCAAGTGTTAAGAAACTCTTCCTCATGGTACGTATATGAAAAACAAACATCTCTGAAAATAATTATCAGTAAGACAGATCTGAAATGCTTCTGCTCCTTTTCCATTGGTAGATTACATACAAAATAATTCTGTCTGATATTTTTCTAACCATCTGAAAACTCAAATTCACAGCTATTATTTTTTATGCTTTACGACAAAACCACTTAATGTTTAATTACATATTGTAGTTACAATTCATTAAAATTAACATATTACAAAGTACTTCCACATTTCAGCTACAATTTGCATACAATGTTTAGCGACATTCCTTACCTTACGTAGCATTTCTTCGAGGGAGTCCATGTCGGCTGCGGAGGGCAGCCCTCCCGCACTCCCGTTCATTCCGTTATTGTTGTTCGTCATAGGTGAGCCGCACCCCACCGTGTATATGTATGTGCCAGCACACTAGCTGCATTCCAAATTCAAATTCAGGAATTGTCAAATTCGACGTATAGAGAACGCACCTTTTTTTTCAGTACCAGTATGCACACATTTCACATTGTTGTACACAGATCGCCACTAATCACTATTACACTTAAGTTTCTACATGATTCAATGAGCAATTATTAATGACTAGATATATTTCTATGACTGGAAAATTATGGAATTACTTATAGGTCTCAATATCACATGTAAATGTTTAAATGTTATCGTGGTGTTCAGAGTTGCATTACAAGTACCGAAATCGAAAAATACTTTATTGCATTGAAAATAAATAAATACATATAACAAAGACTACAGAAACAGCAAGGGCGGCCTTATCGCTAGGTAGCGATCTCTACCAGGCAACCCAACAATCAGAGGAAATATAACAATAAGATGTGTGATTTTATATTTAACTAGCGGTCCGCCCCGGCTTCGCCCGTGGTACATGTTTAGGTTTTCTCTACATAAGAACCATCCTCGTACTTCAAGGAATATAATAAAAAAAGAATTATCGAAATCGGTTCAGCCGTTCTCGAGTTATGCGCTTACCAACACATTTTGCGATTCATTTTTATATATAAGATAGTACCTAGACGTTTTTTTTATTACCATTAGATTCATTTTAGAATGAATTAATTTAATAAAAATAGCTCCTCAGTTGTCGGACCAAAGTTTTAAGCTAATACTTCATTTTGTTTACTTTGTATTAATTAAAATATCATATTGCATTTAAAATTGACAAAGCGTATTGAACAAACACAATACAATATTGAAAGTGATAAATATCACCCGTCAAGACAACTTTGAACAATGTAGCGAGTTTTCTTTGTGAATCTCTATAGAAATATAAAATTTACGAACGTCAAAGTCAACAATCTTGTAGAAGTAAAGAACTTTCAATGTATCTGTTTGAAAGACAATATAATGCATTTCCCGAATAGTTTATGTACATAGAGACATGAATAGGAAATGGAAATTTATGTATTGAAATATTGTTTTAGAAATACTATTGTATTATGATTTTCAAAAGCTAAAGGTAGAATTAATATTATTAAATGTTGCGTTTTAAATTTTGTTATTATTCCTCTATTTATTATAATATTGACCAGGCAATGCCTAAGCTAATGATGCTTTTATTAAAACTGTTTTCGTGCAACAAACTCAACAATATTTTATGTGATTATTCAATGCCATTTCAATTTCTTAAGTACGATTTTTATTTTTTTTAATATTGCTCTTACATAACCAGTTGACCTGTAAGTAAGCTTACATGTACATAATTGTAGAATTATTAATTAAATGTACTTGTATTTTATTTGCCTATAATTAATAATAATTTATAATAAATTATATAGATAAATAATCTTTCTATTTATAAAGCGTTACAATTTTAAGTTATAAACTCGATTATAAATTCCAACATCCCGGAGAGAGTTAATCTCATAATTGATAGACAGAGATTGATGCGCCTCGACGTTAAGAGGAAAGTTCTGGAGTTAGCAAGATCAATATTATGAAGCTTTCAGTTTCTATATAAATAAATAATACTTGTGAATAAAATTTTATGATATAAAAATTGATAAGTAGAATAGTTTTGCATTTATTTCAATCTAAATGTAAAAATAAATATAATCAACAAAAAAAAAACTAATGAAATTAAAACTCCCCAAAAAAAGATATTTTTTTTTATTTGAAGTAAATGCCTTTCGGCGAAGGCAAATAGACTCTGCTATTATTTTCGACCTGATAATTAAATCTACATTGATAACCTAGTTTAATTCAAGAAGTGAAACAATTTTTCTTAAAGAAAACATTTGCCTATACTTTCCTATACTCCACAGCTCTCTCTCTTATTAATTCATTAATTTTACATTTAACCCTTTCATAAGCTTATAACCTAGTGCTTCTATGACTATGTAATAAAAGTTGCAAGTAACCTAGTTCTTACTGAATAGAACATTGAATGCAATCAACGTTAAGGTATCGCAAGAAAGGCAGCATAATTTAAGCTTACCTTAAACCCCCGGCTCATTAGCATTCGCAATTAGCTAGAGCCAAGCTATATCTCGTGCGATTATATCGCTAGTTTATATCCTTTAATGTTAGTGTTTATTTAATAAAAAAATATTAAAAGTGAATTAAAATACACACAATATAGGTTTAATGAACATATAATAAAATCTGTTTTTCTCTTTGTTTGATCTGAAATCTTTTTAAAAGTTTCGAGCGCATTTTTTATTTAAGAAGCATACAATACTATAATATACTCATGATATCGTCTTTTATATAGAGCAATTTTTAATTGGATTAATTTGTTACAGTAATAACTTACACTTTAGGCTAAACTACATTATTATATTTATAAAACCATTAAAATATCATATAACTTTTATATCATTTCAATTATAACATAATTATATATTCAATACCTGTACTCACTTCAGTTATCAATCGTCATGACGATATAACCAACATATACTTTTTAAAGCTATTATATTCATCATGACGATACAATCATTATCAGATACTAAAAGGGTAGCTTGCATCTCGATTGTGGTCAACAGTTAAAGTGAAACGTGACAAATCCACCGCTACAGCACGCTACAGATCAAATTGAGCCAGAAGCGTGTCTAAATGGACATAGACCACATTATAGGGAATATTATAGTAGTACGATATCTTTATTGGTGAATGCTCGATGGATGTTTAATTTTAAGTCAGGATTAAATACGTATCTTTCACATTACAATATTAATCTTCTTTTTTGTTTATGGCCTTCCCGATCTACAATACCTAGTGCACACTAAAAGTTTTGCGTTACTGGCCACCCATAAATGTTTGAATTTCGAATGTTATATTTTTTTAACATATGAAGTCACAACATAACATTAGTTGAAGAAAAAAAAATTTTGGCGGGAAGCGCTTGTCAATTGTTTTTTATCCCAAGTTGAAGTTCGTTGTCCGTAGCAAAAATGGAACTAACACGAAACAATTTTAGGGCGATGATTTTTGATGATTTTAAAAGTTCGTTTTCTCCGAAAGCTTGCACTGCTCGCCTTCAAAATACTTTTGGGAGGGAAGCACCTCATCTAAGCACTGTAAGGCATTGATATGCTGAATTTCATCGCGGCCGTGTTTTTCTCCATGATGAAATTCGTGAAGGTCGACCCTCAACTGCGATCACGGAGGAAAATATGGCTACCGTCAGACGACTAATTTAAGAAAATTGCCATATCACTTATTAGGAAATTCGAGGACATTTGGGGATTAGTATGAGCCAAATTCAGAAAATTTACATGAACATTTCAAAGTTAGGAAGCTTTGTTGCCGGTGGATTGCTCACAAACTCACTCCAGAACAAAAACGACATCGAGTAGATTGGTGTAAAGAAATGCTATTAAAGTTCAATCACGGACATTCTAATGTTGTGTATAATATCTTGATAGGATATGTAATATGAATATATTGTTATATTCCAGAAAGAAAACACAAATATTATTTGTGGGTGTTTGAAAGTTACAGCAAAGCAACAAAATTGAGGCAGGCGAGAAGGGTCGGCAAACAAATGATTGCATTATTTTTCTCTAAGACGAATCCTGTCTGCACTATCCCACTTGAGCAACAAAAGACTGTTAATGCTGAGTGGTACACCACTATTTGTTTGCCCAATGTCTTAGAAAAATTAAGGGAAAAGCGAGCTAGAAGTCGCATCTTGTTGCACCATGACAGTGCTTCGGCGCACACCGCGAACAAAACAAAGTCATTTTTGGCTTCTGAAAACATAGAGCTCGTGACCCATGCCGCACGCAGTCCTGACCTAGCACCTTGCGATTTCTTCGTTTTCCCAAAAATCTGAGATTCAATGAGTGGTTCGACATTTACGTGGCCAGAAGGGGCCGTGATTGCTTTCAAACAGCACGCAGAAAACATACCCTCGGACCAATGGTCCTCATGTTTCCAGAAATGGTTTGAACGGATGAAAAAGTGTTTTAAATGTCACGGAGAATACTTTAAAAAATAGTAAATATAATATCAGACAAATAAATTGTTTTATTTATGAGTGACGCAAAACTTTCAGTGTGGCCCACGTATTAATCGATATCTTGATAATATACCGTAGTTTAGAATATGGTTATAAGTTATTTACTGTATCATGATCAATATCATGATTTGTAGTTTCTAAAACTCAATGTACGTACATAGGATTTGTTTTATCTATACTAATATTATAAAGCTGAAGAGTTTATTTGTTTGTTTGTTTGAACGCGCTAATCTCGGGAACTACTGGTCCGATTTGGAAAATTCTTTCGGTTATAGGCTATATATCATCACGCTATATAGCCTATAAGCACGACCAACAGGAGTGGAGCCACGGGGGTGAAACCGCGCGGAGCAGCTAGTGATTTATAATATTAATAAAGTTATTGAATACGTATAGTGGAGAGCAGGTTTCAAATAGGTACTTTTCCATATTTCAACCAAGTAATGTTGATACAAATTCGTTGAAATGTTTTAATTTCCAAACATATCCTACTCATTAAGTTGTATCACAGATAATCTAATAATACTACTGGTAGTTGTATGAAAATATTGTAACAAAAGAACTACGTCATCTATTATCAAAACCATGCGATATATCACATCGAGGGAGCTATTAGAGCATTCGACACTAAGTACGACTTATGATAAGGGACAGCCATCAGTCTCATCAACAACAATAAGCCGCAGATGTGTTATCAACTCCAACTGGATTGAAGATAAATCAATATCATCTGAAGTGTGATATATCTTTCTAGAAATTAAAGATTTTAACCGCGATTTATTATTATATATTATTATCCCGAAGTTTCGCAAACTTTGCAGCGAGCGTCTTAAAAATTTAAACGTTTACAGCGAACGTTTAAAATTCGTTAAAATCTTTAATATCTAAATGTTTAATATTCGCGTGAAATGGTGAGACATATTTTATGAATTTCTTTGTATACTTAGTAGGTCAGAGGATGGAGAGGTCAATTAAAGGTCGTAAACTATTACTTATTCCCGTAAGTGATAAGGGCAGCGTACCTACAATGTTTGCCCCGGCAAACTGACCCGTCAGTAAATAAACTCTATATTTAAATAAAGTCTAACTAGTTATGTCCGCGCGACAACTTCTATATACGAAATAACTCTATAACAATTGCATTAGTTCTGAAAAGTTCTAGAAGTAAAAGTTTCTAGACATTTATATCTTTGACTTATTATATAGCTATAGCTATTGCTTCAACACGGTTGCCTTCAGATGTCTGATGTACACAAAATCAGGAAGTAGAATAAACAAAAACTTAAAGGAGACTTCGTTAGCTAAAAACTAATCGAGGCATGAATATTTCCAGCGCAAAAATTCAGCAAATACTCCAAGAGGTAATTGTATTTACCTTGTAAACTGACTGTCTCTGTACACACCCCTTTTGCCTGAAGATATGAATCTTCCGTGAATACATTTAATTTGCGTTTATAAAAACATGGTGTGTACAACAAAATATTGAATATAAGCAATCTTATGTGTTCTATTACTAAGCTGAATAATATTATAGTACATATTTACATATTATTTTTAATGAATGCCAGAATATATTAAGTCAGGACTATTTAAACATTATTAAGATTTTTTAAATAATACTTCCTACTATTTTATCACTCAAATCAAATCAAATTCCTGTTTATGACAAACAATTAATACACTTTTAAAAATATAATAGGACCAATTCTTAAGTTTTATTTTTATTTGTACGGAATCATTCAAATCTTTTAAAAGTTATCACAGTAGCCACCTATATTACAAACAGTGCTTATACATACTATTTGTTTATTGCAATCCAAAACTTATGAAATATTGTTATGTAATACAATAAATGTCAGTTAATGCATATATCTCATATAAATAACGAACCAACGTGAATAAATAATCAATACAAAGCCTATAATAACCTTTAAATATCGTTCAAATAGGTCACAATATTATCCAGAGATATAATATTTCCAAGTTGTATAATTTATATTCAAACTAGTTCTGATTTTGATTCTCAAACGAGTGAGTCAAAATAAATATAACCCACTTGCTATTTCCAAAATCACATATTTACTTTAAGCTGAAAGGTTCTTACGAATGTTGAACGAGCTTTCGATGTCACGACAAATAAATCAGACTATATTTTATTTTTGTGTATGTTATTTGATGGAATTGGGTATACTTTATTTATATAAAACGTACTGAGAACATAATGTAAACTTTGGTGAAAGTTCAGTATAAGAGTTGGTGCAAGAGAATGCTGAAGATTTCAGAAAATACCTTAGTACCAGATACGTGTAACATGTCGTAATTCATTAAGTATTATTAGACACACTACTCATACTTAAGATATTTGAAATTTATACAGGTATTTCCTTTGATAAAGGGAATAGGGACAGTCATAACTTTCCCGAGAATAAAAACTTTTTTTACGTCAAAGCCTAGCAAAGCCTTGAAAATTTCTAATATTTTGAATATAACATTTCACGAATAACATACAAAGATACACCAGTATATTTCTCACTTATTTAAATGTAAGTCGCAAAGCATTTTCGCGGAAGAAAATTCAATAGTAATAAAATTCAAACTGTGGGAGCCGCTGTAATCGCGATGTTTCAAGTCGTTTGAATTTCAACGAATTGTATCCTACTGCAAAGGAAAGAGTTTGGAATTATTGGTTGGACTTCAGATATATACGAATATATTAACAATTTGTTTAAAATATAAATAATGAAATTGTGTAATAATATTGGGTGATTTATGAACTCTATCTTTTCGAAGTGCATTGTTTCAAATGTGATTAAATTATCTATTTGTAATTTATCAAACAATATTTTTTTTATTTTTTTATTTTATTTGCTAGACATTGTAAACAAAGCTTTCTTTTTGTTATAGTAATGTTTAGAATTTAGAATAGAGCTTTTCCTCTTTATGTTGCATGGACCAGCATATGCTACATAATTCAATCGAAATTGTAAAACGAACAACCTACCTTAATGAAATATTTTAATTATAATTTCAAGCAATACCTATAAAATCGGAAGTAAAAGTCAGAATAAGATAAATTCGTAATGAAATTACCAGAAATTGTAATAATATTAACGTTGACACGACAGGAGCTCGGATGGAATTCATTATGATAATTGAGTCGCGATCGAATGGAACTCAGTATTTGCTGATATTCGATTTACGTAAGGACATATTATTATTATTATATTAGCGATTTTATGCTGATTTCTGTTGCAATTTTTGGAAATTTTATGCTTCACGCATATAATTAAATAAAATCTTAATATGATTATAATAAATGATAAATAAATAAGTTACCTTTATATATATGCAATTAATTTAATACAGTATACGTAGGTACATAATAACACTGAAAGGAAAGGCAATAAAACCTATCCTATGGATAAGGCAAGGCAAATAGAAGTCGTAAATGATAATGTAGAGTCGTCTAAAAATTCTCATTAATTTATAGTAAGCTTTTCAACTTTAAGAATGATTTTGTAATGAACGTTCCATTCAAATATTAATATTAAATTCTATTTTTAGATAATCCCCAAATAGCTATCCAGGGACCCATTAGATATCAGGTTAAAAATAAAACATCAATCAAAAATATTAAGTACAACCCACTTAAATAAAATTAATAGAAATCATCAAATCAAACCCACATACTACCAAAAATAACTTTCTTGAAAACACATTAAAGTTCATTGTCATATATCAATTTTCATTTATATTTATACGACCGTTACAAAGGTAATACAATACTGTAGACAATTGAAACAACAATAATATCGTATTACTGAACTTGTTAGGAATCCAGGTCAAATAGCTTTTTATATTTATATAACAGGTGAATGACCTAGAATCTAATTTTATGAACATTGTTCATGAATTTGGCTTTATTGGGTTGAAAGTCTGTTGTTTATTTTGGAAATTTATTTAATTTGATGACAATGACATGTTTAATATATGAAAATAGAAAATTGAGTCAAAATTTTATGTATCAAATTTGTATGATCTGATAAACGTAAATTATTACCAACAAAAACTTCTTTGTTTAAAGATTTTGAATGAAAAACACCGAACGGCCTTCGTGCACCTGTTTTTCTAATAAAGTAATAGGGTAATTGCGCCTGTTCGCGTCCACTTAGTGCAGTTGGAAAGTTTGAAGGAGAAAATAAAAATGTTCCAGAACAAATTTCAACGCAAAATTTATGTAACGTGTTCATTACATAGTCTAATTTAAGATTTACTTTCAATTGTGTTGGAAATATCATGTGGTTTTTATTTATCTAGACAAATAGCAGAATTAGGCGTTTTACCCAGTTCGCGTCCAAAAATTCCAGTTTGCGTCCACCCGTGGATCAGTTCGCGTCCACCAGCTTAGAAAAGGAATTAAGAGTGTATTGGGTGATATTTTATCAGATTAATGTAAATAAAAATTAGATTTTAATAAATTATTTATTTACGAACATATTTATTTAATAAAAACTGGCCAAATGCGAGTGGGACTCGCACACCGAGGGTTCCGTATTAACCTGTTTTTTTTTTCATATGTTTTAACTGTAAATGATTCTTTTTTCAATGTTTCCCGTATTTGTGCTATAAGACGTTGCTTCGTACCAAACTTCAAGTGTCTGTGTTCACCTACAGTACCCTGTAGGTTTTGATTCCCTTGCGAATGTCGAAATTTGCAGCATAAACGGCTGTATCTTTTGATTGCTTTGGCTTATAACTTTGATTTTTTCACTGCTTCAAGGGACCGTAGACTTGAGTATTCAATATAAATTTCAGCTTTATACCTCCACGCGTTACTGAGAAAAAGGGTCTTGACAGAAAGACAGACCGGCAGACGGACATACAGACGGACGGATATCAAAGTAATCCTACAAGGATTCCGGTTTTTCCTTTTGAGGTTCGGAACCCTAAAATCAACATTATTATTAATATAATTCACTGTAAGGAAACTGGAAAAACTTATTTATATTTATCTTCTCATCATTAATAGAACTAAAAATTAACAAAAAACAAAGTTACGTTATGTAAATAAATAATAATCAGTTCTATTAAGATTACCTACCTACCCTATTTTTTAGTTTCTTATGAATTAAATTTCTTTTTGTTTATATTATTTTCTTAACCACAGACTTATTGACTCTCATTCTCAAAGCTACTAGTCTCATTCTTAGAATACCCATTTTAAAATGAAAAAAATAGCATAAAAATTTGCTAATTTGAATGAAAATTTAAATTATCAACTTGTAGTCTTAGTCAAAAATTTACTAGGTATCTATTTTAAATTACATATTTTAACAAACAATTCATTGCTACGTAATGAAAAACAATGTGGACGCAATATGTTCTATTGTTATGCACTATAGGTATAGTTTGCGCCCACCGTGGACGCAAAATGGAAGTTGTACAAATTCGGTGTAGTAATTCGCGTCCACCTTATTTTAGCTATTAATTGTAAATGAAATAAGCTGATTTATAATCCATACTATTCCATGTTTTGTTAGCAAAGTAAAGAAACAGTTACATATTCAAAAATTCATATTTAACAATAAGATACTTACCGTCAAACGCGACGCTGCGCACTATTTTTTTCTCAAAATCCCGCGCGTTTTAGCTCTCTCGTTTAATAGCCAAAATTAAATATTTTTTTTAAATAGGATAGGCGGTGCGCAGGCATATTTTAAATATGTGTGCATGTCTCTTATACATTGAGGTATTATCGGAAATTTTTCTTATTACAATTTTACTTAAAGTATACTTATTTTCGTGAATTTTCTAAAAGATATCCGCAAAATGGACGCGAATAGGCATGTGGACGCGAACAGGCGCAATGACCCTATTAACAGGCAATTATCTAAGCGCAAACGTAGCATGCATCGAGACATCACAATCGAAACACGATACGATATTCCTCCAACTTTTGTGTACATTGCTCTTCATCTTGGTTAACACGTGACTGCGCGTTTTGGAATTCATATGTAACAGGCAGTGGATGTTCAGTTCGGAACAATACCGCTTAGGTGTATTAGGTCGCACTGCGCAGCGATGCAGCGGGGTCAATGACACTCGGCATGATATTGTTCTAGCCTATACTAACTGTTTGAATGTATGCAGCATTGTTAGGCGAAGGAATAAAAGGCTTTTGTGACGTGGGCGCAGTGGTGACTATGATTAGCCTTTGGCGGGTCTTAGATTCGAGTCTGATGTTTAGAAATGAAAATGTTAGAAGTGTGAATATGACTGAAGGAATAATTTTGATTTAATTGATTATTAAATAGGACGAAAAACGAGGAAAAACTGGGTAATTATTTAATTAATTTAAAGCATTTCTGTATAAGTATAATTATTCATTTCAATTTAGCCTAAGAGATGGTTAGTGGTCTCAAATACTACTACTAGCGGTAAAGTAAGATAGTTGTAAAAATGTATAAAGATGCTATTTTATCAAGTTTCAAATATATACCGATAATACCGACTTATGTTCATTGATTTGTTTTAATAAATAAGTCTAATATTCGAGGATTCGATAAGTTATAATACTATTTAATGTCATTGATAAGCTAAATCTTACTAGTAAACTTAGTTAATGGGTCAAGGAAAGATCCCACGTACCGACATTACATAAATGCGTTGCATTCACCACACCCACCTGCAGTGTGAATGGAATAGTAAATCGATTCAATATTGTACTTAAAATATATTATATTAATAGGTACATCACTATATACCGTTACTTATTGAAATAAAGGTGTTGAATTTGATAGTATAGCTTCATAGCATTCAAATGCTATATGAATATATTTTTTTTAAGAAAAAAAGAGCGTGTATGCCTAGCATACGTGTCAGAAGTGAAACTTCTTTCGCAAGATTCAAACTTCCAAGATACCAAAGTCGTCGCCTTACTCCATGACGTGACGGTATTACCATGACACGACTTTAAAATTTTACTCCCCCAACGCGCCTTAAGAAGTTTCACTTCAAAAAAGTGCGTTTTCCAACATTTCAGGTAGAAAGACGCGGGTTCGAATCCCGCCTCGTGATCGAATTTTTTCTAATTCTTTAACCAAATTATAAAAGAATTTTTTTCCTATTATTCGCTGCCCTTACGGATGCGTGGACTTGACGTTTGCGTAAGCAATGTCATAGTAAATTGTCCGAAAGTAATTTATGTCCCGTACAGTTTATTGTATTTTTTATATTAGTTTCATGGTTGTATTTGTTTTATAGTAGAATTGGTATACTATAGACACATAGTTATTTATATTTTACCGTACATAATATGTTACGTCTAGTCTGGAAGTAGGGATAGAGCAGTTTGCAATACAAAATATATGAAAAAACGGTATTCGAGATAAATATACATACAGGGTGGGGACACCCTGTATAAAAGAAGTAAATTACTCACATGGTACACAGTCCTAACCTTTTTTGTTTATATTCCAGGACGTTCCGGACGAAACCGAAGAGAACAAGAGTGCATTATGTTTTCAAGAGCGTTCTTGCCGAGAACTCGTGTAAGAAATGAAACTCATTTGGCAAGATTCAAAGTTCAAAGATAGCAAAATCGTCGCCTTACTTCATGACGTGACGCTATTGCAATGACACGACCTTAAAATTTTACTCTCAACGCGCTTAAAGAATTTTCACTTCAAAAAAGTGCGGGTAGAAAGACGCAGGTTCGAATCCCCCTCGTGATCGAATTTTTTCTAATTCTTTAACCAAATTATAAAATAATTTTTTTCCTATTACATATTTGCTGCCCTTACGGATGCGTGGACTTGTTGTTTGCGTCAGCAATGTCATATTTAATTGTCCGAAAGTAATAATTTATGTCCCGTACAGTTTATTGTATTTTTTTATACTTATTAGTTTCATGGTTGGATTTGTTTTATAATAGAACTAGTGGTCCGCCCCGGCTTCGCCCGTGGTACCTACATGTTTAAACTATCCTATCTCTCAAGTTGGATCGAACTGCACATGGTGTGCGAATTTTATTATAATCGGTTAAGTGGTTTAGGAGTCCATTGAGGACAAACATTGTGACACGAGATTTATATATATTAAGATTGGAATATAGTCACAGAACAGTATAGTATAGTATTTATATTTTTCCCGAAGAGTAATATCTCTTATCAGTACGTAAGGATAGAGTTCTACGTAAATATAGAGCTGTTATGCAATACGTTATATATAAAAATTGTACTTGGGATAAATATATAAAAAATTTATTAAATTATTTGTATGATACCCAGAATATCCTTTTCTGTTTTTATTCCAGGACGTTCCAGACGAAGCCGAAGCCAACAAGAGTGCATTATGTTTTCAATATTATCTATCATCTGTTTTGGTTAATTTACAAGCTCTATAAACTACATATAAGTCTTGTATGGTTCGAAGAATCATATATATTCATAACACTAGCTTTTCGACCGCATCTTCGCCCGCGTAGTCAAAGGAAAACCCGCATAGTTCCCGTTCCCATTGAATTTTCGGGATAAAAACTAAGATAGTTTTTTCTAGGGGTGTGCCAAATTTCATGAAAATCGGTTCCGCAGATTTTGCGTGAAGGAGTAACAAACAAACATACAAACTTTCGCATTTATAGTACTAATAGGATATGACTTATGTGTCCAAGTTTGCCCTACGCTTGCTGCCTGCTAATCAATCTATTTACAAATGTTAAACGCGTGTCAACAGGATATTATACACATCCTGTATAACGTATTAATACGATGAAACGATGAGTTATAGAATTAAGTGCAATGCTATAGAGCTGTTTATAAATAGATGCGACATGAATGATATAGAGTTTACAAGCTTTTTAAAATTATAATTACTTATTTACACATGTATTGTATACATCGAAAACCAAGAGCTTTTATTGATGTTGTGAACAAAGACTTTGAAGAAAGATATATTTATTTGGTATAATTTCTTTTTAGGGTACAGTTTCTGATTTTATTTGTAGAGAACGTTTGTTACGTTATATTGTTATTTGTTGCTAACGTTAAGATATTAATAACCGTTTAAGTATAATATGTTTTTACTTTATTCTTGTTTGAAATTATATACAAAGACTTACTTCTGCTACTAGTAATCCTACTTCCAAACTAGAGATGCATAACTTTTCGTCAAATATAGACGTAAAAGCCAAACGTTTGACATGCGAATGATAACGAAATTTCCGTGAAACTTGTTACTGTAAACTTCGTCTGCAATTAATGTTTACTGGTTTGAGAAGGTATTTAGTTGCTAACAACATAATAAGTATTTTGAGTTTTGAACTTCTGACGCGAAGTTGGTAACATTTCAAAACTAAAATAAAACTATAGTATTTAATTATATCAAGTTTCCTTTATGAACGCGCGCGAACACGTTTTAAGATTTTCTTTGAAATTATTAAAGTTATTTCGAACAATGTTATTATATCAATGTTTGAAAAATTACAGTAAAACTTACAGTTCCACTGTTTTATGTTATGTTTACACCAATATAAATATCTTCTTTCGATTAGTAGAGATGTGGAAATGACGCAATGTTGAATTAATAAATACTTTCTATATTATTATATTTAATGTCAGTAAAGATAAATAAAGCCTTCATATTAATTAATTACTCATGAAAAATATTTCGTTTTATATCAAAAACAAGAAATATTGATAATACCTTTTTACCTAATCATTGATTTATTATTCTAAACCACTACTCGCAATATCAATTCCACGAAGTTTAGATTGCCAATATAAAAATAATGTATACCAACTACAATTTGTTTTCCATATTAAAAGCAGTAATTCTGCGAACATTCTAAATCATAATTCCCAGTATTTTCTCTCAATTCTATTTATACCAAACAGCCAATTAAGTAGAAGCACTTAGAGAGCCTTAGCGAAGCAATAAGCTATAATAATTGGTACATCATTATCGACAACAGATCTAATCATATTTAAGCTGCTTATCCGAATAAAACAACGGCACAACAAAGGCTCGAAGGGCTGGGTTTGCTTTGAAAGAGCTTGGTTTTCAGAGGACTGACTTCTCAAAGAAACGGAACAAAAGGGGCTCGTACTATGAACCCTGAGGGACGACCATTCAGAGAGTCACAATCACAAGCAAGCTTTTGCTTTGGTGTTTGATTTTCACTTCTGTCATTACGCGAATTTGGTATGTTTTCGAGTTTGGACTTTCGGAGTTTGGAAAGGACTTTTAGGTAAGCGGATGGACGTTATTATGAATAGTATAGATCTATTGATAGATATATTCTTATTCGATTCGTATAATTCAGAAAACGAAACTACTATAAATAATGGAAACTATAAATAATGGAAATGTAAAATATATTATTTTTATATCGTTAGTTTTTTTGTTTACAAGTAACATTATTAAAACGTAACAAAAACATTTAAAGATTATGTTAAGCTTAATATGAAATGTTTCACGACTGGAGTGTTAAAAATATTCAAATCTAATAATGGAACATAATATATATGAATATTATGAATCTTTATAAAGATACAGCGCTAAAACTTTCTTAACCGTGTGTTTTGATTGGATAATTTTGATTGTAGAGTCTCTCTACATCCTACATCCACTCTACATCCAACGCAAAGCATTAAATTCTGAATAAATATGTAAAACACGCATCGTAGTAAAACCGAGGCCATAAATAAAAAACATTAAACCAAGCACATTCGGCACAGGGTAATTAAATTCAGACGCACCATTGTCACCGTTCGCTTTATGCGCTCATAAAAATTACAATATGTTCGAGTTTTAAGTAATACTGGAGTTTCATTTGGTCTTTTAGATATTAATCTGTGGATTGCTGTGTAAATTTTTGTTCGGTCAAGTTATGTCGACTTATATAGCCGTCATTAAACAGTAATGTTGTGAAATGATAGTTTGTCATGAAATACGAAATATGGTGGCTACATATTTTTTCCTTTTTATATAATTTTTGTCTGCTATTTTGGGCAATGCTGACATTATCATGTTGAGCAACTAAACCTTTTCAAGATGTTTAAGATATTAATATTGATTATTAATCACTGTTTTAGGTCGATGGTTTCAACAAAATTTTGTGAAACAAAGCCTTTTTAATATGACGAAGATATAAATTATTTCATATATTAAAAAAGCAAAACAAATAAATGAAGCATTCGTACCTATCTATTTTAACTAACGTGCAGTTGACCGTTAGACTGATTAGCTGATTATATTTGAAATTCACATCACAATTTGCGCATTTAATGTTCCATTGAACTCTAATTATAGTTAAATTTAACTATGTACGTGATAACCGTTTGGGGATTTATTTGGAATTTGCAGAATTGAATCGACCATTTTATAATGTATTTTTTTACTTGTAACAAATTTTGATGGGAAATTGATTTGTTAAATATGTATGTATTTATTTACCAAAACATTTATCTTTTGCAAAAAGCTTGCGGCTACTTTGTTACACTTTTAAAACAATATCTGTAAAATATGTAGTATGAAAAACGAGTTTTTTTTGTATAAATAATAAACTTGATTTATTTTTTACTTCAAATTTACTATTTTATAATTTGGTGCAAATATTATTAGTACATATTTTATTAAAAGAACCAATGCACTTGAATATTTTGTCTAATTTTAAGTTAATAGTTTAGATCCGATGCAGAGTAGTTTAAAATATTCAAGCTTCTGCACAATTTAATATTGTGATTCGAATAATTGTCTGAGACATAGAAGTGACAAACACACAAACAAAAATGCTTAAAAATATTTAATTTAACAGGCTTATAGGCCTACACTATATTTTATAAGCCTAAGGTATGGTAATAAACAGGTATTTATGCAAAATTTAAGAACATATTCATGATAAAAATAACAATTACTAAAACTAATATAATATTTCAAATATAACATAATTACAAATATGACTGGTATTAGTTACATACTCTGAACACCACGTATAACATAAAATTCTCAACTCACTACATTAAATACATATTAACATAACGCTTAGAACGCAACACTGCAATTAAACTACACTACACACACGAAAGATTCATTAAAACATCTCAAATCATTAAAATGTAAACACATGTACATACGTCTTAAGATTACATACAAACTTCAAAGATCGCGTTACGCGTTTGATTATGTAGCAGATCGCGTAACCGTAGCGCTACGTCTACGCGCGGCGAGCCCCGTAACTCGACTGCCCGTTACTATAGCAGCAGACGGCTACGAGCTAAGCTACGGTTGTATATATTATTATGTCAACGCTCAAGCGGTGAAATATTCGCGGCAAACAGTCAAGGATTTTGATTGAGGAAGATGTTTTTGGTGAATTCGTAGCATAACCGATATGATGTATGGAAAAGAATACATGAAATATTTAGACGTAGGCACAAAAACAGGATGATTTTAGTTTCTTATATTGGTTTATAAGTAATTGTATTTATATTGGGCGCAATTTATTTAATTTTACAAGAGAATCTAACGGAGACTCATCTCCCCTGATGAAAATACGTGAAAAACGATTTAAAAGTTGCACAGTATAATGATTCAAAAGCTCTATTAGAAGAGTCTGTAAGAATGATATGTAGAGTTTAAATTTTTCTAGTACAAATATATCTCAGAATGTATAATTTATATGTATATTTATCAATGACACTATCTAAACATTAAATTCATAACATGTTTGACTCAACTGAATTTCTTTATAAATTTTCCACCAATCATATTCATTTTAATCCACTTTTACCTAACTTCCCCTAAAAATATGTTCTAAATAAGATGGAGGTCAGTAAGACAATACATTTTCACGGAACTATTTACGTAATCTTTACGTAGGTACAGATGGTTGACAAGACCCTCATCCAGCCCGACCCAAGCCGGGGGCATATTCATGCTTTTGTTAGCGTATGATTATTCCTTTCTCATGTTGGGATTCCTCTTTAGCCGGGTTATAGTTATACGTGTGTATTATATGTATGTGTGTATAGGGTGTGCAAAATAAATATTTATTCGGTAAATCAAAGGAGCCTTCTACACTTACCTTGTGTAAATTTTAGAAAATTATGTTATTGTTTCATATAATTAAGTAATCTAAATTGTTACAGATATGGTTTTTGAAAGCTTATTTGAAGTAGTAGTAGTACCTAAGGTACCTGAAGGTACCTAAACATTATGCAATCATTTAAAATATATAGGACGTAGGAAACAATTCACTGCAAGCAAGCAACTTCATTTTGCATAAAGTTTTTGAAAATTTTCCTCAACCGATTTCGTAAATTCTTATGAAACAATAAAAATACATTCCTTCTAATCCTTTGGATCTAAAGTAATAATTCGACGTCAAATTACAACCCTATGACAGATGTACCGACAAATGACTTGTTCATAATTAATGAACCCGATACAATTCTATCAGATATCACTTAAATATGCATTAAACCTTCACTTGATTGCTTTATTAAGGATTTGGTAAACAATTTATTATTTCGTCAGATATAAGGTGAGTTTATACAGTTCTTAGTAATTTAAATTATTTTTTGAGCTTTTCGTATTAAGTATACTTACGAACAGTAGTAAAAACACATAGGTTTAACAAAAAATAAGTTCAAGTAATTCTAAACCGTATTATAGGAAAAATTAATCATATTTTGCTGTACTCAGTATTTGATAAAAAAAAGCTCACGGTCTATGTACAGACATTTAAGTCTTCCATCGCAAACGGCGTAGAATTACCATTCAAAGAACCTGTTACTACATACAAACATACAGAAGCTCATAATAAATAACAACTAATTAATAAACAAATAAGTGCACCATATTTTGATTCCAGCTAGTGAAGGCGGCGCCCACGTCACGACCTACGTAACAAAGTATAAGGTGACGAGTATTTCTTAGCAATTATTATTCATGGTTTTGTAAAATAACTTCTATTTTGCGTAGGCGATTATCTAGAAAGGAAAGTAGATGCTTACATTGAATAGGGTATGGTGAAATGATTGGATGAATTTATGAAAAACTAGATTTCCGCCCGCGGCTTCGCCCGCGTTTTCAAAGGAAAACCCGCATAGTTCCCGTTCCCGTGGGATTTCCGGGATAAAACCTATCCTATGTGTTAATCCAAGTTACCCTCTATATGTGTGCTAAATTTCATTGTAATCGGTTCAGTAGTATTTGCGTGAAAGAGTAACAAACATCCATACATCCATACTTACAAACTTTCGCCTTTATAATAGTAGTAGGACTAACTACTACTGTGCTACGCGGTTTCACCCGCGTGGCTCCGCTCCTGTTGGCCTTAGCGTAACAATATATAGCCTTCTTCGATAAATGGGCTATATAACACCGAAAGAATTTTTCAAATTGGACCAGTAGTTCCTTAGATTAGCGCGTTCAAACAAACAAACAAACTCTTCAGCTTTATAATATTAGTATAGATACATATATTTTTAAAAACATACCTACAATTTATTCATCTTAATTACCATATAGGTTTGTCTTTATTTTATTCCGCTCTACAAACATAATTCTCATACAATAGTTTTTACAATACACGAGTGAAGCAACGGTTAAAAACTAGTAATAATAAAAACACGAAATATCCGACAATTTAAATTCAATTCAAATAATACGTGCTTAAGAGTCTTTTTGATAATTTCTTTTTACACTCTCATAATAAAAACGGTACACTGCCTTGGTTCGTAGCCAAGTAAGCCGTGATGTCAACTGCACTAAAAGTAATTTTATTCTTAGCTTAGCCCTCATATTACCAGATAAGGGAGTTAAGATTCCTGGTTTATGTCGAATTTGCAAGCTATTTAAGGTTTTAAATAGATAAGACGATTGAGGATATTTGAACAATAGGAATAGAGTTGGTTTGTAAAGAAAAGTAGCTGTTTTTCATGCTAACATTATAATCCAATAGCCATCAATACCACGGTACTGAACTGTTAAATGGATTTGAATCAATTTGGACTGATATAATTTAAGAACGGATAAACTTTCATACAATATTAAGTCTTAGAAAACGACAAGTTACTTTTGTTAATATCAGAGTGAGATCTACTAGAGAACAAGAATCTAGAAGAGAACTAAAAATCATATTTAGTGACCGTCAAGGCCACAGGAGCATACGCCACTTACAAAAGCCTTAAATTATTACAAGCAAAGTACCAAACACATCGACAATATTTAAAACTAAAAAGTCACCGCTATCCGCAAACGCTGCAACAAAATTCAGTCCACACATTCTATCCATGCATCTTTTCCCGATAGAGACAATAAATTGTATCGCCAGTGCAAACAGATTAACTCCGAAAGAAAAACTATTATCGTTACAGCTTCAATTAAGTACACCAAAGTTAAATGAAGTCTAGAAGTTTCGATTTAAACTTAGTTCACTTGGACACCGCATTCTTTACCGGTTCTCTCAGTCTTGGCTAAATTGAACTCGATTTAAGAATTGTTTTAGTGGACGATTGTGTGATCAATTAAGAAAAGAGTTAAATTAATTATTATTAACATTAATTACCACAAATTACTACAAACATGGCAAATTAACAATATGCAAAAGTACATAAACTTTATGAATATTTATTACTAGCTGTGCTCCGCGGTTTCACCCGCATTGCTCCGGTCCTGTTGATCTTAGCGTGATGATATATAGCCTATAGCCTTCCTCCACAAATGGGCTATCTAACACCGAAGGATTTTTTCAAATCGGACCAGTAGTTCCTGAGATTAGCGCGTTCAAACAAACAAACTCTTCAGCTTTATAATATTAGAATAGATATGCCATGCGCATCGAAAACTATTTTGGAGACACAGATAATCTACAACTTAATTATTTTACTTACAATTTACTGGAAAAGCTACACGAGGTTTTAATTATTGTTATTCGTTTGTCACATTATATTTCACAAACAAGTGTGAAACCGGACAAGCTAGTAACGTATTAAACACATTATTGACTCCATATAATATAATATTAATATCAGTTCTATACAACTATTGAACACGACAGACTACAATATGGTTTAATGCGGCATCACAATAGTCGTTATCAATTCAATTGACTGATGTAATTTGCATGGCATAGAGAACATAATAGGTTATTAATTAAGATTTGGGACGACACGCTACCGGTAAAGTAGGCTTTCTGGGAAAATTATACGTACAAATGCCAAATGGACAAGACATTGTAGAGTACAATTTGAGTGACAAATCATGTCTTCATGTTAATATCCAGAACATACCTACCTTGTTGAGTTTTTAGTTTTTACCCTTTAAAATTGTAATTCGATTTATGAATTAACTTTTTCTTCAATGATGATTCATTTTTTGGAATCAAATGATTTTAAGGCTTATCCTAATAAGATTATGGTAAAGTCATTTATTGAAATGGAAACAAGCGCATTAGTTTTAAGAAACAGATCGCATTATCATATTATTTAGTCGTATTTTGTTGCTAATAAATATAGTTTCACAATATCTTTGTGGAGGCTGAAATGATGACATTACATACGTAAGTATATTTCAACAACGTTCTCTACTAGAAAATTATATTTGATTTCCAAATAAAATATATTCAAACTCAAACTCATCTGAACCTATAATAACAATTTTAATTATTCATATCATCACGAACTAATAACCACGAAAACCGTTTAACGCATGAGTAAACAAAATATAAACTCAATTGTATCAGTTATTGCTAAATACCACATTTTTCAAAGTCATTAATTCGCCCACTAAGCTGTTATTCAATACCACACTTCCATGATTGGTTTTCACGCAAATCTAAACCTTATACTACGACAATAAGTTTCAATTTTCGCTCAGTGCTATAAAGTAGAATGTACTAACCCACGCTAAGCGCAATTGACAAAGACCTTGAGTGATTTTCTAATAAAGGCTCAACTTTGAATGGTTCTGCATTCACGTGTAGGTGTGACCTGTTTATCGTGACCTTAGGTCAGGTCAAACTAAACAATTATGAGTATTATATAACCGTGATTAATGTACATGCTAATAAAATGTTACTGATACAGAAAGTTATTGTAAAACACGATACTTTTAATTGGACCTGAAATAAATAATACTGATGAGGTTTTTTTATGTTGATCTTGTTTCTTTACAGCTTTTAACTTTCAATTAGTGATATAAATCGCCTGTAGTCTGTTGCCAGACTGCAATTTACAGACGTTCAACTGTTTCAGTAACAAACAGATAACAAAAGAAACATATAGAATAATTAATGGAATGATATCAGGACCTTATAATTAAGAGTATATAAACTGGCATTAAAACGTAACGTAATTGTAAGATTAACATAAATAAAAATAAAATAGTTATTTTTTTGATTTGTTAGTCTCCCATCTTAAATAGTTTTTCGGCGTTATAAATAAGAACTTAATTTTATTTCCTCATTTCTATAATTTAGAAAACCGTCATACATTTTCACATGTTAACTATTTAAAACCCGCGTTTCCCTTTATTTTGCTCTACGTTAAACTCATCTAAGCGCTGATGTGGTGTCACTATGGACCGTGCGCCGGTTGCTAGGCAACGGCACGTAGGTGAAATTAGAAAATTTCACCCTTTGAAACAAATTGCTAACATACCAATTAAATAACGTGTTACAGCTTTTAGCAAGATGTCGGAGTGTTATATTCTTGTATTATTAGAAATATAGTTATGAAACGATATGACGTCCTCTAGTTAATTATGTTACAGTCTTTGTTTTTTCTTAAAAAGTCTGTTAAATACTTCTAACATAATCAATAGACACACAAATATATACACACAAATATAAATATAAAGTGTAAATCTATTCATGTAAGTATATAAAAATGATTTCAATTTTCATCCAAATCAAATCAACAAATCACGGTTTAAACATCACAACTAACAAAGAGTTGAATATATTTCAAATCCTTTGAAATTTAAATTAAACTTCAATTTTAGTTCAAAGCTGAATACGGAGATATGGCGTAATGAATTCTCATATAATGACATTTTAGTTTCTATACAGCTCGGAAACGTGTGGAAATGATAATATTTTAAGCTGGAATATGGTTTGATTAAACCAGCGAGTGTCTCGTTTACAAAGAGTTTATGGTATTACATTTGCAGGTGAAGTTAATATGGCACCTGGATTATGGAATAAGGTAGGGTTTTTAGTATTACGTTATAGAGGTAAATTGAGAACTTGACACAAAATTCTGGAAAAAAAAATCTTTTATGATGAAAATTGTGGGGATAACTATTTTATATCAATTTTTTATTTGAAGATATAAAAAACAAAAATATAAAAAATAAATAAAAATGGTTCTAGCAGAGCGTGGTTTCGATCCACGGACCTCTGGGTTATGGGCCCAGCACGCTTCCACTGCGCCACTCTGCTCTTCTATTGCAATATCGAAATTATCGTAGTAAAGCTGAACTTCATCATATTATGAGCTAATGTGAACTATTATTGCGTCATCTTCTCAACGTGACTCAACAATTATTATCACATTATTATAATAGACTAGCGGTCCGCCCCGGCTTCGCACGTGGTACATGTTTATGTTTTCTTTCCATAAGAAACATCCTCGTACTTCAAGGAATATTATAAAAAAAGAATTATCGAAATCGGTCCACCCGTTCACGCGTGATGCCGTGACCAAGGAAAACGGGTTTCATTTTTATTTATATAGATTGGCCAATATAATAAAATATTTACTCGCATACATAAAAATAATCGTTATATTTTGCTATACGATATTATTAGAGATTTTGTATGAACCGCTAGTCGTTAGCCGCTTCCTCCGGCTTCGCTCTGGTTGGCCACTTGCAAAATATAAGTCACTTACTAAAGGTTTAGTTATCTATTCGTGAAACATTTTTGAATACCAAGTTTTTGAGGTAAATAACCAAATCTATACTTAATAGAATCTAAAAATAGATGTTAAAAAATGAACTTTTAGACGGTTTTAAAACTCGATTTAACCCTTTTACCTCAAATGAATAATTCATAATTGTAAATTCAATGAAGAAACATGTTTGTTTTCATACACGAAGTTATCCAACCAGACCCATAAATACATCCCCCATTACGGCAAAATTAAAATGACCGCCTGATTTCCGTTAAAAAAACATGGACCAAAATGTAATGGAGAGAAGATTTATCCCCATATCCCGGGTTCACAGGAGAATGTGAATATATTGTACAGGCTTTAATTATAAGTAATGCGAGGATTATCTTGTATCTGAAATTTTGTCGAGGATAAAACTCGTGGTCACTTCTAGTATGTGTAGTTACTACCGTATGTAGAATGGACGTTTTCAAATCTATAATTTATTTTAATATTATAAAGCTGAAGAGTTTGTTTGTTTGTTTGAACGCGCTAATGTCAGGATCTACTGGTTCGATTTGAAAACTTCTTTAGGTGTTAGATAGCCCAGTTATTGAGGAAGGCACTATCATCACGCTAAGACCAACAGGAGCGGAGCAATGCGGGCAATACCGCGGGGCACAGGCCACAGCTATTATATAATATATAGACTTTAACGACATAGATGCTATTGAGGATTTGAAGAATATTGAATCTAATAATTCTAGGTAAGAATTATCTATACTAATATTATAAAGCTGAAGAGTTTGTTTGTTTGAACGCGCTAATCTCGGGAACTACTGGTCCGATTTGAAAAATTCTTTCAGTGTTAGATAGCTCATTTATCGAGGAAGGCTATAAATCATCACGCTACGACCAACAGGAGTGGAGCCACGTGGGTGAAACCGCGCGGAGCAGCTAGGTAGTTACTTATAATATATCTATGGAGTCCAGAATTACCTGACCTCTTTATACTTACCACTAATAACCTATCATTGAGAGGGAAATGGTTCATGCTCGACTAGATAAAATATGTCCAATTTAACTTGATCCCCACAGAACCCTTTTTGCAACAGACACGAGGAACAAATTGACGTCTTTGTAAAATGGTTCATGAAATCAGTGGTTTGGAAGAGCATGATAAGTAAACTGCGTTATGGATAGCTTATGGAATCGAAATTAATTTAGTTCAGTTACGGGAACTTCGGCTTTAATGCGAGTGAATTAAAAACTACAATTGTCTGGATTTTCTTTCAATAATGTCGTGAAAAGCGAAAGAATTCGTGTCG
>CAJQZM010027810.1:0-17904 GCA_907164665.1 Colias nastes | reverse complement strand
ATGTCGAGCTGTATTTATGATCCTATTTCAGTCACCTCACTGTTTATTTCTGATAAAATATCAAGTATTTACAGCGTTTTTCTTGTACTCGTTGATAAAAAAAGTACAACTAAGAAACAATTTTAACAAAGTAACTTTTACACAAATTGTTAACACTCGATTAGAATTTTTGTATTCCAAAAAAAAAGGGACAAATGCGAGTCGGACTCGCGCACCAAGGGTTCCGTAGAGTGGACACCCACCCCTTAATATATTATATTTTTTTAATTCTTAGTATTTGTTGTTATAGCGACAACGGAAACACATTTGTGAAAATTTCAGCTTTCTAGCCATCACGGTTTATGAGATACAGCCTTGAGACAGACATACAGACAGCGGAGACTTAGTAATACGGTCCTCTTTTACCCTTTGGATACGGAACCCTAAAAATACGATATAATATTGCTACCTAATAATTATGTTCTTTTAATAACTGCATTTATTATAATCACAATTAGAATATTCCAAATTAACAATAAAATTAAATAATTACATACACTACTATCATTAATATTAAAGTCAATTACTCCAATTTCTACCCACAGAGGCTTTTTCCGTAAATCGATGGGTTAAACCAATTTGTAAATTACCGTAATGATCAAATCGATACTAAAACAATTATGTACTCGTATGGTCTAGATTCTGTTTTATTAGCCTTTTGGGTATATTAGTTAAAGTGATTACAATGATTGTTAGGGATACATTATTTTTATTATTTACATTGTATTCATAAAAGTACATTATTTTTATTATTTATATCGTATTTCATTTTCATTCATAAATCGTTGCTATAGAAGCCATGACAATACAAACGACACGATAATATAAAAAAAATGATTTGCTGGTTATTACCAGATTCCATGTAAATTTTAACAGAAAGTTTTTTTTATAATTATTTTTTTGTTGTTATCTTTAGAATTTGTCTTATTGTGATTTATTTTATCTCTTCTCTAAACCATTAAATTATAACCGATATAATTGTAAAACACGTAAAATTCCATCAATATCGGATCACTCATTTCCATACTTCCAACAAACAGATCCACAAATATACACACATCATTAGCACGAAAAACGTAAGACCAATGTCAAACAATCCAGTAATCAATCGACCTTGCTACGAGGTAATTAACCTCAAACACAGAATACATAATAGAAGCTAAACGCTACAGAACGGACACTCTCCGCCTCCCGCCAAAATTAAACACTTACCTCACCCCGCACGATCAGACTAAAAATGGTCCACATTTTTCTACAAGGACGATACGCAACGAAGATTGACAACATTAATCAAATTGACTTAAAGTAATTTTATTATTTTGGATTTGTGATTATCGTTTTTCGTAGAAAATGGTTAAATATTGTGCTGTTTACGGATGTATTTCATCAGAAAAACGCGAAATTTTTTTTACGCTAGTCACAAATGTGCCAACCATAAAGCGTTAATACACACATTTGCAGTCTCTACAGTGTGACTGTCAAAACGATAATTTTGTATGGAGTGTCCGGGGTGTGCCTCAAATAAGAAGTACTCGTTGTCAGTATCGATAACCAATTAAACGGAATTAATGAACTGACACAATGAAATGAAAATCAAATTACATTTTGTATTCTGCATTGTTGTAGGGCTGGCGCTTTCTTAGAATTATTATGTTAGTATGATAATAATTAGACGAGCAGTAAATCCCTAGAGTTAAATGAAACATTAAATAAATCCAGTATACATTATTAAGATAATATTCATTCACGTTCACACTTACGTTGTTATTTTATAAACGTGTAGTAGTTAAAGTTTGTCCATCAATACATTGATCAAGAAAGTTATCTTATATTTATTAGATTCAATAGATTTTAAAATAATTAAGGGCAAAATTTAATACATAATAAAATGTTTAATTAATCAAAACGATTGTAAGACATCATAAAATTACCTACTAAATTATTATTGGTATAATCATTTCCTCAACAAAATAGGCTTATTTGGCAAGTCGATAGTCTTCATATAAATTTCTGTAACCCTATGTTGCTTACCAGGCCACGTGCGAATTGGTTATGTTACGTCGTGCCGTCAATGTTTATTGATTGCGGTATGTTTTTTTTTTTGTGGGTAATGTTCAATAATAAGTATGTTAATAGAATATTTGCGAGAGTTAGCGTTTGTAAAAATGTTAAGGATCGACTAATTAATGTGAAACTAAAAAAATCGCAAATCTTGCAGCAATTTCATAAAAAAAATATAACGTTATTTATAAAATTGAAATAAAGTACTAAATGAAGAAGTGACAACCCTGATTTCAATCCCCGATTCAATCGTTCGCTATCATGAGAATATAGTATTTTATTTCTTGATATTGAAGAATTTTAAATAGCTTATTGAAATGTAAGTTGGATTTTATTTAAATATTGAAATTGGTAGCAAGATGTTTTACAAATTTTTGTATGAATTTTTAATACGATATTTCGTCAATCGTTTGAGTTTTGAATAAAGATTAAAGGGATAAAAGTGGAGAAAATTGGAAATAACTATTCAGAAAAACTGTCAATCAGATCTGGAAAATCCTTTTGATAAAATATAAAAATAAAATCTATCTCAGATGACATGACTATAAGTACCTACATAAAGTAAAATATTTTTGTTTAAAGTTCTTATTAAACTCAAGCATAATAAAAATATACAGTATACACCGAAAGATTAACATCATTAAAGCGACAGGAATAGATTTTCTTTATCTATAGTATTACAAGAAAAAGCAATTTACAAACGCTTAAAGTAAAATCCTCATGAAACTCCAAACCACAATACAAAACAATTAGTATTCGTAAATGGCAACTAAATTACTTAATTTTGGTAATTTTACATACTGAATCATTACATTTTGGAAAACGCGGAGTTAATTTTGCATGTAGGTTTATTAACACAAAATGGGATAATTTGACCTATCGGTGTATGTTACTCGTATATGTAACTATAATATTATTATCGCACAAATTGTTTTAATAGTGAATGTCCTTATGCTTGAGGTTTATAATATGATGTAATAAGCCAAAGGACAAAAATTGTAGTTTTTAAGTATACTTATTGAAACTGAATAAAGTGGAAATAATTTGAGATATTGTTAGTTTTAACAATTTGTTCCTGCTTCAAGATTTAAGTAGGTATTCTATTTATTGCTATCTGTCTTAATACTGTAAATAAAATAATAATGTAAATATTAATAATATATAATCCAATCATAGAAAGGTACATTCTCATTTAAATAATAATCATCAATAAGAACATTACACTCCATAGATAAAATATATCCAAATGTATTCTCAGTCTACACATGTTCCCAACTAAACGGCTCTTATATATTGTTTAAGAAACATATTTCAAGGAATTCTTATAATAGGATTTTTATATAAAAATAATATTTACGTAACTAGCCTTACTTAAAATGAACATAATTATTATTCATCGCACTAAGGATTTCAAATAAGGCATAATGTAAAATGAAACTAATCACCACTCTAAGCGATCAATCAAATCTATTTTTATTCGCACCAAACTTCTTCGATTGAAATAAAAAAAGTCCTTACGGACATCGCGACACTTTCAAGATTCATAGAGGTCGAATATGAAAAGAGAATATCTTAAAAATACCTTGTTATACTGAAATATCAGTAGGTATCCTAAGATTGATGATTATTATTCTAATCGTAATTTAATTTCATTCATTCATTTTATTTAATCGAATCTACCACGTCTATTTTAAGTATATAAAAAAGGCGTTCGTTAGATCACATATTATAAATCTATACATCTATACAAAACAAATTTCATAAAAATATAAAACAAAAATATTATCTCAATGGATTTTATTGATTTAAAATTTGAAATCTAAAAATAGATAGATATAAATAATACATAGAAACGTTAGCTGTAGATAAAATTATGCATATCATTACATAGTATAAAACAAAGTCGCCTTTTCTGTCCCTATGTCCCTTTGTATGCTTAAATCTTTAAAACTACGCAACAGATTTTGATGCGGTTTTTTTAATAGATAGAGCGATTCAAGAGGAAGGTTTTAGTATATGATTTATTAGGTTGTAGACAAAGCGGGCGAAGCCGTGGGCGGTAAGCTAGTAATTAATAAAATTCAAGTGTATGTGAGTGCTAATTTCACATCCTTATTAAATACGCATCATTTAAAAGATCAACGAATGCAATCAATGAATGCTTTTTAAACAACAATTATAAAAATGTATCTTTATTTATTATTTACAGGAATATCAGCGAGCGAATTATTATAACAAAAAAAAATTATGTACTTATATATCCCAAAAAGGACTATTAAAATATAATATTATACTTTATTGTGATCGTAGTCTGGGGCATTAGCTAGTTATAAATAAAGTCTTCTTACTACCAGTCTAATAAACATAGCCTAGGTGCTCAGAGCTTCCAACTGTGTAATATATTACCTCCATCTTGTACCTAATCTCTAAACATCCCGCTATATATCAACACTAGCTTTCCGCCCGCGACTTCGTCCGCGTTTTCAAAGAAAAGCCGCATAGTTCCCGTTCCCGTGGGATTTCCGGGATAAAACCTATTCTATGTGTTAATCCAAGTTACCCTCTATGTGTGTGCTTAATTTCATTTTAATCGGTTCAGTAATATTTGCGTGAAAAAGTAACAAACACACACACATCCTCACAAACTTTTGCATATATAATATTAGTAGGATAGCATACGAAATTCACACCCTAAACACCGTAATAACGCTATCTAATAATAGCTTAATGAAGTGAGTCGATTTCTAAGGTTAGATTAGCTGTTGTTTGGTATTTAGGTTGTGTTTGCCAGGGTTTGTACTTATGGTATGTTCTTTAGCATTGTGTGTATCGTATAGCTATAGTTAAGCTGGATTAATTTAAAGTGGAGAGGTATAATAGAGGGCTTAATAATAAAGTGTTAATAGGTACATAACGCAAAATTAGCGCAAAATAAGCGCGCTCCATCTTAGGCCACATCTCAGCTTACCATCAGGCGAGATCGTGGTCAAGCGCTTCCCTATCGTTCAATAAAAAAAAAAAAAAAACAAAAAAAACGTATTGAGTGAGGACGATTTCTATAAATACAAGATTTTAAAACCATTTACAAACACTTAACATTTTCCATAATTATTCAGAAATGAACCGATATGTCGAAACTATAAAAAGCAAAATTTATTTCAAAAATGAATAAATTAAGTATTAAAAGATAATAAACTATTTAACTGCACTTTAATCATTTCGCATTTGCTAACAACTCACAATCTATTAGAACATGATTAGAACCATTAACGCATTACTTTAATACGTTTAGGGACGATTTTTCAATGCTTGGATAAAACTTATTCGTCGAATAATGTATGAAACTACCATTTTAAAAACGTATTCTAATTGCCCGTATTTGACAGTTTACGTGACATTTTAATATTATCGTGTAATACTTTAGTGGACGGATAAGTTTTATCCAAGCATTGAAAAATCGGCCCTTAAAGGAAAATTTAATACAATTCATTCTAAACTTTCCGATGTCACTTTAAATAATTTGCACAAAATCATATAAAAATTTAACTTTAATAAATTCATCACAAAGGAACCTAATCGCAATTATTCGATCACCATAAATCATAAATCAACGGCAGATTAATATTTTCGAATATTTATCACATCAAAAAGATATTAGTCGTTTTGTACTGACGTTCAGCCATGTTTACCTACACGGAATGACAATGTTGTGATTGATTACAACCAGTATTGGCTTTAATTTCTGAACTAAATCGATCGTGCGAAGCGAGGATTCTATAGAGAAAGACGTGGAAAAACACGCTTATTTGTTGTTAAGCTAAATTGCAAAATTCCTACTTATAAATGCGAAAGTATCTCTTGTTTATTCTGTTACTTCTTCACGCCTGAACCACTGACCCGTTTGCATGAAATTCGGTACAAATATAGTCGAGACCTGAAATAGGAAAATGGATAGGTTTTATCCCGGGAATCGCACGAGAACGGGAATTATCCGGAGTTTCCTTTCAAACAGATCTGGTACCTGGTGGTATGTCTGATTGTAAGATATCACCACCGCTTATAAACACACCTGAAAATTTTCAGAGGCCTCTGGCCCTACCTCTACAAATGTAGCAAATGTTTTTTTTTATTATGGGAAGCGCTTGACCACGCTGAGATGTGGTCTTAAATGGTACGCACTTCTCTAGAAGGTACCTGTTCACTCTACTCCTGCAGGTAAAACAGCGAGGCACAGCTAGTTTGCTATAAGTATACGAGACTGGTCTTTCAACGAGATTAATAAGATGAAAAAATGACATTGGAAGAGAATGGAACTGTTAGTATTCACAATCCCTTGAGAGTCGATTCTGCCTTCACGTAGCCAATGTTCATTCCCATAGCTTCCTTTCATATTTAAAAATGTTAATTTATAATGTTACCATCAGCTGTACCTATAATAAAATTGGATTGTCTGTTTGCTATGTTAAAATAACCGCTTTTTATTAAATGCATAATATGGATTGATACAGTATGGTATTATACCAAAATGTTATTGTTTCAAATTTTTGTCTGTCTGTCTGTTCGTTTCGGCTAATCTCTGAAAAAGCTGGACCAACATTCAAAAATTCTGATACCTATTTCACAAGGATGAGGAAAATTAGGATTAAAAGGTAAAACTCAGTAACGCGTGTGAAACCGTGGGACGCAGCTAGTCTATAATAAAATGAACTATAAAATCTAATTAACATCGAAAAACACTCGGACGTCTTAAGAACGGTCAAAAGATTACGTTATGATCCTACAAACGGATCGGCTAGTACAATTTCCATGTTAATATTCATGAAATTTAAATTGGATACCTACCAATGACTGTTAAAGCTTTCAGAGATTTGATGTTTGATATCCAGCTTAATTTTAGCAGCCATGATTAGAATTACGGATGAGTAGTGTTGGAATAATAACAGAATGATATCACTTTTAATTACGGTCCTAATGTTGCCAGTAATGGATATTAGTATTATTGCAATTTGCATATAAATATATTAATTAGAATGATTGCGCATTTCAATATTAGTGGTTGTGTCGCTACACTGGATTGATATAATAAATTAGTTGTATAATAGTGAGTAGGCTGATAAGCTGTTAGGCTTCATTAGTTGACATTATTGTCAAGTTGTATGAAATATACATATTACATTGTATGATTATTGATTATACCTTGCGTAATCTCTCTTGATTTAGCGTCCCTTTAAAGCAAAACATAACGCTGGTTAATTGAATTCAGGTAGACAGCCAAATTTCTTGTTCTCAATGCCAAAGGGACTGCTCGGGAATGCTCGCTAAGTGCGAGTTGGTAGACCTATCTAACCGTGATCTCTAGACCTCCAGATCCTCGATCGTGACCTTCAGCAGATAATATGACGGCATGTAAGTATCTGGTATAATGTGTACACACACAAATAACCTTTAAACTCTACTATTTCATTGATTTGAAAGTCTTCAAAAATAAGATATATAAAATGAATATAACTAAAGTATAATCTCATTACATCTAAAATGATGTTTATTCACAGTTCTTTCACAAAACCCAATTAAATAATAACGTAACGCTCTCACTAAAGTTTCCAAGTAAAACCAAGGTATCCAACTAGTATTAAATAGTAGAAGATAGGCGCTCAAGGTGCACCTAATTGTATTTACAGTTGCAGGAAGTGACCTAAATCCTTGCAACGCTTCGGAATTGCATTAACGACGCTCCTGACTTGAATCGTATTCTAGAGCCTTAAAATGCAATATTACGGAATGTTCTAGAACATCTTTACAAAATTGTGCTGTAAAATATCGGAAGATATAAATTAAAACACGATGTCAGCTTTCATGTTATATTAGTTAAAATATCTTGTTTGTTGCCTCAACTTACTCCTCTATCAATCAGTTAAATCGGTTCTCCCTTTCTGAAACAGAAGTAAAGAAACATATTATATAAACATAAACTTATATACATAGGAACAAAAGCCTATCTATGTATCGTTAATTCTATAAATATTAATGAGCGGTTGAAAAAATAATAACTTTAACATGACAGACACACATTGTATGAAATCTATATATAAAAATGAAACCCGTTTCGCGTTGTAACGGCATCACGTGTGAACGGCTGAACCGATTTCGATAATTCTTTTTTTATTATATTCCTTGAAGTACGACGATGGTTCTTATGTAGAGAAAACGTAAATATGTACCACGGGCGAAGCCGGGGCGGACCGCTAGTACAGATTAAATATTCAGCCATCCACCCCCTTGTTATCACAATTACCACACGTCTCCAATATCATTTGTTCTTTAACCAAAACAAGAATATCGCTTTTAAATAGCGCAAGTTGTTAGCACAAGAGAACAAAGCTTCGAAACTGAAATAGGCCAATCGCAGGCACCTGAATGGAAGCACTTAGCCCAATGATCTTCCAGATGGAACGTAATGGACCATTCAATGCTATCACTACTGTATTGGTATTAGATAATGTTCCCTACTGGCTCTACAAAGAAGCAACTAGTCACAAGTAAGTAGATAGGTTTTGAAATCTTTTGGGATGAATTTATTGAAAGGCAGCTAACTATATACACTGCTCCTAACTATTTAAGCAAAGATATAATGTGATTTTTGTTAAGCTACTTAAATTAATATTTATAGTGATAAATTACTAACTAATAACATTATAGCTTACTAATTCAAGACATGAAAATATTTACAACGTTACCTAATAATTAGCATAAATCGTGTTTCAAAGCTATAAAAATGGTTAGTTTTTTAAATTATTTAATTGTAACAATATTATGTACAATGTGCGTGTAAAATAAAATGTTATTGACGTTCATTAATTTCCAGAATTCGTTACATTAACGAGAAGAACTGATAGTATTATACAAATTGAATTGTTGAAAATTTTGCACGTGAACATAAGTCGTTGATTCTTAGAAAATATACTTAGCTTTAAGCTACGAGAGTAGGAAAGTCTTAGTGTTTCTCCTAATAATAATTAACATCAAAATGGGTCAAGGAACTGTAATCTTAAATGTTTAAGTACCTAGTGATGAATAATTGTATTAAGAAGCTTTTCATGAATTACGCATTTTAACAAAGCAAATTCCGTTGCGTTCTTTAAAAGTACGCAAGGAATTTGATGCGGTTTCTAACAATTTGTTAAAATTAAGACAAAATGAAGCCGAAAATTAAATCAAAATTAACACATGAACTGTTTCGTATAATTTTCTTTACTTGCAGTTACTTGCATTTTCTCAAAGACACTTTCTAGCTACAAATCTATCACTACCACCAATATCTTAATAAAACCTATCAGCTTTCTACCTACAAAACACTACCACCAATATCTTAATAAAACCTATCAGCTTTCTACCTACAAAATGGACTATCACCACCACTACCTTAATAAAACCTATCAGACTTAACTACTGATCCTTGACTTCAATATCCAATCCTGTCACACAATCAACACTGAAACAATGAAGAAAAAACCATTGTTGATTGTAAAACATGGTGACGAATATAGGCCAGGCCCATTCGTACAGAAATATTTACAGTGACGTCACTGAATACGGTCCTCGAAGTTTAATCTCATATAAGCCTTGAATCTGTTCGAGATAGTTCCTTGTATTGTTTTTAGTTTTATAGATGTTAACAGTTTTATAGTATCTGTTAGTAGCTCATCGATACTTTTTGGATAGTTATGAAACATAATTAAAAGCAAATACGATAACCCTAACATTATGAATGCTATTTAAGATCACACTATACATTAACAGCGGTTGTTTTCTTACTGGATTTTTTTTTAATATTAATGATTGTTATAGAAGAAGAACTAATACAACTTCTGACATGTTTTTCACTATAGAAACTATTTTTCGAGCAATAGATTAATATAAATTAACCTAGTTGTTACGCGAAGAAATCTCGAAAGCGGTTCTTATAAAAGCCTAGCTGAATAAAATGATTTGAGCATGACTGTAAAGTTTTAAGATAAACACGTAGGGACAGTTTGTTGTATATTATGTATTGATACATAGCCCGTATTTATCGACAACTAGACAAAGACCTAAGGCACTCCATGTGCCTGTAAATAATAGTTTTATAACTATATAAATGCGTAATACATAAAAGTTTCTTAATACAATTATTCATCATTACTTACGTTACAAATAAAATAAAATCATTTAGTAAAGCCACTGCTTCATTAAAACAACAAAACAATATAAATTCCACCCCACGTTTCGAATAGATGAAGATCGGTCACTCCACTACCCATACATTTCGCTGAACAAAATAGAATTGTATATGACGCAATCCCATTTTACTATTCCCCACAAATCCGCTCAGATTTACAACAGACAAGGAAATATTTTTTCACTCACCCTAACCTACATGAACGACTGCGTATAAATTTTCAATGGAACTCACATATTTTCATAGATTCGAGAATATTCGAATATATTCTAGCGCACAATATTCCTTGATACTGTTCTGTTGAGTATTGTTACGTTTTTTGTAAGTTATTTTTCCTGGAATGTGTGAGGTGGAAGCTTAATTGAATTAGCATATGTTTTATGTTTATTCACTTAGTAACACACAATAAAATAAAACACAATTCTATATTAATATTGTAAAGTGATATAATTTCGAAGAAAATCTAAAACTTTAGAATATCATTTAATTTATTGATAATTAATTAATAATTTGACTGACCGGTTGGCTAGCCAGAGGTCGTGGGTTCGATTCCCACCCGGGGCAAATATTTGTGTGATGAACATACATGTTTGCTCTGTGTCAGGGTGTTAATTATCTATATAAGTATTAATTATTTAAAAATTATATATGTATGTTTATCTGCCATCTGGTTTTCATAACACAAGCGAAAGCTTAGTATGGGATCAGATTGTGCCGTGTGTGAAAATTGTCCTGAAATATTAAAAAAAAATGTAAATATTATTATGTTTTACAGTATGGGGCACATTCATTTTATTTTTATAATATGGTTCATAAGTTTTTGTAGTGGTTTTACTTAATCCTAATTATAAGCTTTACCGGCCGTATATAGAACATTATACTTATATGATAAAATGACAACTATTATCCTTAACAAATTTGTATCACAGCCATAACCAAATTTACATGAAATTATATACCAAGAGACATACTCCCATGTCAACCATACCCTGAGGGAAATGTTCTGACTATGTCAATCTTTGCACATAAACATCCTGTGTACTTGTCTCTTTTAGACGCCAAGAAGCTTGTTTTGTACAAACTACTATGAAATATAATGTAGTTTGTGTTATTGTGAACATGGTACAGTATACACGTGTTGAATTAGGTAGATGTTTTACATTTTTTTTAAACTATTCTTTCTTGGAATAGGTTCTTTAATAATATTCATACAGGAATTTTATAAGAGCGAACCATTTTCATACTATTAAAGAATAAATCAATAAAATGTATAACAAATTTAGCTATCATGTTTGGATATACAATTTTTGTAACCTACAATATCACACTTCTAATCACATAATATCAATCTAAACACTGAATTGTCTCTAAAACCTCTCTCAATGCAACACTAATATTTTTCAAAGCAAACACAGGTTTCCATCACGAACATTCACTCAATCAGCACTCTACATTTCAAATAAAATAACCATATTTTTCAATAAAAATTAAACGAGCACGCACAATCGTAAAATCAGTTCCCGTTCAAATAGCAATAAGTAGCGACAGCAAAACTGACGCTACATTTCAAATAAAAATCGGCCAAGTGCGAGTTAAATTTGCGACACTAAGGGTTCCGTACAAGGAACGAAGAACTGAAAAAAAATGTCACCCATCTAATTTATGAGAGTGCTAACTGTTGCTTAACCGCGTTTTCTTATTATTTGTTGTTATAGCGGCAACAGAAATAGATCATCTCTTTAAAATATATTAACTGTATATCTTTACGGTTCATGAGATAAAGCCTGGTGACAGACGAATGGACAGGAAAGTCTCATGGGCCCTCTACACTACGAGCAGCGTTGGCCCAACAAATGATCGTCAATGTTTGCCGCCATTACGGCGATTATGAAAACACACATGATGACCGATCATAGTCATTTTGACACTCTACAAGTCTACAGTCTACACTATCATAATTGCCTCTACTCGCCCAACGCCATTGTGTAGAGGGTCTAACAGTAATAGGGCGTTTTTACCTTTTGAGTACGGAACCCTAAAAATCTGCATTTTGTTTGTCATCAACATCACAACTAAAAGCGTATTTTTTGTTCATACAGCGTGAGTCACTTTTAATTGTGTTACAGCTGTTATTATATTATAGAATGTGAATCACATAGTTATCTTTTTAAAAATGAATCTCAAATGAAATACTGTCAGCGTTTTATAATATTTTTTTTACTTTTAGTCGTTGTTATTTCATAATTTAAGCATATCACTTCTGTTTCAGAACACGTGACGTGAACAGATAACTAAAAAAAACTTTATCAGATATTATGTTTATTTGGAACTTAATGACACTGAATTGACTGCATGTTTAGGAATTAATATTTTACATTTATATACTTACATTATGGGTTCATAAAAATTCTTGCTCCTTTTAGCCAAAATATTAATGTACCGCAGTAAACTATTCACAGCGCAATATACGAGATACTGAAACTTGTAATAAACATCTTCCACGTCCAATATTTCATCCAAGCCAAAGGGTGAAGATTAAAACTGCTTCATTAAAATAGCCTCTTGTATAGAAAATTAAACCGCGCCGTAAAATTTTTAATGAACCATTATTTTAACGGAAAAGTTACAAAGTTCCCACTAAGAGCGCAAGCTTTTTATTAAAACGTGTTTTAACTGTAGTAAGCCTTGTTTTATTATGTTTTTTAATTAATGTGAACTGTATCAGTTTGCTTAATAACGCATGTAAAATTTTTGCGATATCTTTTTTGTTTAATATCATAAAAAGTCGTTGAACATGACACTTTTTAGTTTTAAATTGTATTCAAAGGGAGAGGGATTCGCGTTTAAAGAGTATTATGTTTCAGGAATAATAATTACGAGACAAAATGTGCGGTTTATTTGTATTTTTTAATACTACGTTTGCCAATACCAATTATTATCAGCAATTAAACTATTAACTAACTGTTAAAAACATTATTAGTGTTTGTATATAACATACATAATATTATAACACGTACTGAACTTTACAGAACGATTTTAGTTACTTTTTGTAGTAAAAATGAATCACGAAGAAACGAAAATTATTTATATAGAGTTCTCACAAACATAATTTGACCGCCTCCTTGGTACTGTTGTAACGCGTGAGCGTTAACTGAGGAGTCCTGGTTCGATACCCAGTGGAGATGAAAAAAAAGTCTAGGACTCGCAGGACAAAGAAGGTTGATCTCCTAGGTACTTAACCCGAAAGAAAATCGAAATCGATCAGTGAAACAGATACATGGAGACACGGTACTTCTCTTTCTCACAAATATAGAAAACTACCTCTTTTTCATAAATCTGAATTTTAATGTCACATTAATTAAAATTCATATTTCCGACCCTATAATATATTATAGGGAATTTTTTTTTCTATGCTATTATTATGATGTTCCTATCAAAAGCATTGCGACCACGGATTGCAAACGGTGACTTTTGAAGGATATTTCTTTCGTTCTTAGGCACTCCATTGCATTTGTCCATATCGGATGCACGGCAAGAACTTTAAGCGATTTCCATAATATAAATAATACAATGGTATAGAAAAAGACAGTGAATAAAACGATAGATATCAAATTAATCTTTTTATTTTAATACTAGCGGTCCGCCCCGGCTTCGCCCGTGGTACATATTTCGCAACAAAAGGTAGCCTATGTTCTTTCTCAGGGTGTAAAGATTGTCTGTGCCAAATTTCATCAAAATCGGTCCAGTAGTTTATGCGTGAAAACCATACATACATACATACATACAAACCTTTCCTCTTTATAATATTAGTATAGATTAATGATTTTTTTCAAATACATATCAGTATTATTATTAAATATTACATTACTAGAACTAACTTTTATCAATTATAGTATAAAAATCTTAAAAGACAATAATCGACTGAAACATCTTAAAATACTTAATCGGTAAAAACTTTTTTCTTTATTACGTTCTCTTACTGTGTAATTTTACTTTTTACCCGATATTTTTTACTTGTCTTTTAAACGTAGATCGAAAATAGCGGATTTTTTTTGTATTCAATTTCAAATTAATTGCTTCAATTCATACGGATGATCGCTTTGTAATCTTCACGATTATGTTGGTAACAAGGATAAAGTTGTTTAATTATACTTTTTGATGAAACATTTTCAATATTACAACGAATAATTTATTAACACTGTAACGGATATTCTTACTTCCTATTAATATTATGAATACGAAAGTTACTCTGTCTGTCTATCTCTACTTCAGGCCTAAACCACTAATCCAATTTGTATAATATTTGGTAGTAAGATAGTTTAATATACCTGAGCACGGACATATTATTTAACCCTTAACTTTACGGGTTTCGCTTTGGTTGAACTTGGCGAATTTTTAACCCAATATTATCACAAATTTTAGGCCGTCTAATCATATTAAATCTGTACATATTGTGTACTAGCACGCCCGCGACTTCGCCCGCTTTGTCTTAAATCTAATTAATTAAATATTCAAACCTGTATCTTGAATAACTCTATCTATTATAAAAACTGCATTAACATCCGTTGCGTGGTTTTAAAGATCTAAGCATACATACAGACAGATGCGGGAAGCGACTTTACTTTATACTATGATAATAAAGTAATTTATAACTATATTCCTTACAACACATGACATAGTCACAGATACACCAAAATTGGTCTGAGCGTGATGATATATGTATAGCCTTCCTCGATAAATGGGCTATAAACACCGAAAGAATTTTTCAAATCGGACCAATAATTCTTGAGATTAGCGCGTTCAAACAAACAAACTCTTCAGCTTTATAATATTAGTACATATAGATAAGCCACCGCTTATGCCTGAAACCTATACCACATTATTACCATATCGTAGCCAGGTGTGGAAATAACTGAGTCGTCGCAATGCGGAGGGATCTCATACAGAATATCATAACATTGTGCTGGCCAGGGACGGAAATCAAAAAGTTTGCGCCACCAAATGTTTATTTTGCTATTATAAATTTAAAACAATGTTTCGTGAAATAATGTGATACGATTTCTATATTATAGAACACAAAGTTGAATGTTGTACAAATTATTACTCAAGGCATCAACTTTTGATATGTCTTCTGGTCTATTCTTTTATCAAAACAGCTAAATATAATTATCTTTTCTTATATAGTTAAACCTTACGACTTAGCGACTTACTCTTAACGAATCAGCATACTTATACTTCATTGTGATTGAATCGAGATGCTGGTGAAAATACGATATACAAGGTGACATACAATATAGACTAATAGTCTATGCAAAAGAAACACAGAAAGCAAGCATCCCGGAAGAATAAAGGTAATAATTCCAAATGTTTCCGATTCAAATTATTTATAAACACGCAATGGGTCATCTCAGGTATGCATTGTTATTTTATTTTCATATTACATAGCAGATTTTTCGAATGTATGTTTCATCGCAAAATGTGCAATATGCGCACAGGTGTGAGCCGTTAAAATAAAAATGAATTTCAACCGGCAATCCTAGCGTGTTTATTTTGCGTTTTTTATGGTAACAAGTGTACGACCAATCTAAATTTCGATAACAGAGCAAAAAATTTAACAGAGTATATAAATTAGATTTTTTTAAACCTATCAAGGGACACTTAAATAAATTTTAGCCTGCTTTTGTTTTAAATGCGATTTTCTCACCATACACCTGTTTTGAAACACACCCTTAAGATTAGTAAGGAGTTCAAATAAAACAATAAGGACCGTTTCACTACTAGATATGTTCTGTAAAACATAGCTTAGCTAGTTTAATATAAAAAAATACGTCGAAAAGTGTTAAACAGCCAGTGACTTTTTCAGAAAGGTAGTAAGCTGCTAATTAAAATTAGTAAATAAAATAAACTGGTCTCATATATCTTAACGTCAACAGTTACCGTTTCGAACGAATCTGACCATTCCATATCTCTTACAAGCATACATCAACACCAATGTTCAACACACATCTTCATTACCACATCACAAAGCGACTCCACGATACTGAATATCCATTCCTCCCACCATAAAAATTCAACTAGCTGGAGATGAAGTAACAGTTTTTAGTGCAGTTATATTTTATTCTCACTCCAGCCACTTGTTAGGGAACGTGACATTTACGGATGATTCATATTTTATGATCATCCCGCTATTGGTTCTTTGATAATTAATTATTAAAGGTGCTTGGAAGAAATGGCTTCAGTTAGTGTGAATTTTTATTTAGTTCGTCGTAGTTCATATATAATTCAGCTCTATATTATTATACTTGATACAGATATAAATTCGAGACTCTTTTTGTAAAAAACTAAACTGATAGGGACGATAACGCAAAATATTAATTATACAAAATACTCTATCATTTATAACAGTTGTTACATAATTATTATATACTTTCTAGTCTAGAATTACTTCTTTATAATATATTTTATATTTTGTTTCCTTAAATTACTATAACAAGATGTCCTCAATACTATTTTGGATGGCTGTACACTTGCATTGGAGTGGTTGTTTACAACCGATACTAGTAGATAATATTTTTTGATTAAAGTGTTTTTCATTAAACTTAATGTTCTTTATTGATCCAAACAAAATGCATTCTTTAAATAACACCATCTATCTATTCAATACTAACCATCCGAGTCGAATAGCATGCTAAAACACTATGAAAACAAATTTCAAGGGTCATAAATTCAAGCGATTGCTCACTGCGATCCAAACTATGCAGTATCTTGGCAGAATACTTTTAATTTTCGCCAAGAGTTCGAAGGAAATGCAGCGTTCTTGATTCAACAATACCTTAAGTTTGTGCCAAAAAAGTTCCCTCTCCGAACCATTGCGTTGCTTCGTTAATCCGAATGGTACTACTTAGGAGATTGGAGATAAATTATAAAAGAGTACTCGACTCTCTGATTTATTAGAGCGTTAGTTTGTTCCGTCTTTAGTCTATTTAAACCGGCTACTCACCTACCTGCAGCAGGGGCAATATTGGAATTGCACCCTTAATTGGCTCCTTAGTTGTGATGTATGTAGGCAAGCAGGGGCAATTTAGAGAACAGATGAATTTGCTCTGACCGCCGTGCAACCGAGATTGTTCCAATATTGCCCCTGCGGCAGGTACGTGAGTAGCCGGCTTTAGTGTTTGGCTCCTGATCGGTGAATACGATATGCATTTTTGTTATTTTTTACTTCATTTGCATTTTGGTAAGTTTATTCATGCGATTACCATAATAATAAAGCTAGTAAATATTCGTGGAGGGAAGCGGAGCAGTCATTGTGTTTCCGATATATTATGATAGTACGTTCTGCAGATTCAATGGTCATGCAGAAAGCGTACAAATAAAGTCAATATTTGAGCATGATTTTTGTTAAAAGAAGTATTAATGGCAAAAGAGACTATACATTTAAATAAAAATGAACATAATATGTTTCGTTAACAATTTGTTTCTAAATCTATACTAATAATAAATCTGTAGAGAGGCCAATTCTGTACATGAAATATATTTAAAAAAAACTATGAAGAGGTGATAAGGGATCGCTACTGATGCCAAAA
>CAJQZM010027809.1:0-12197 GCA_907164665.1 Colias nastes | reverse complement strand
TTTTATATACAACGTTCACAGTTTTTCTGTAGTGTATTTAGTATCAGTAATACTGTGATTGCACCCGTGCGAAGCCGGGGCGGGTCGCTAGTTATTATATAATTATTACCTGGAAAATAATGTAAGTGTTCATTTTATTATTTATAACTTTCTACCACTATTGGTAGAAGATCCGAACATATTAAGTCGACCTTCACCGGCGTGATAATAGAATGAGACCAATTTTATAATAAATTTAGTCTATTAAAAAATGTATTAAAAATGGGTTGACTGGGAAAATCCTGGACAGGACATTTTTAATGAATTTATAAAAAAACATTTTTTTTAATTAATTGCAGTATCAAGATAATAAAAAAAAAATATAATAGACTTAAAGTATGAAACCTACAGAATGTGCAGTCATAGTCGTTTTCTAATATTTACCGGGACAAACGGCTAGGTTGGCAGGTATAAACAGGTATGTCGGTACCAGTTACTTTCACTTGATAGGATGATGAAAAAAAAATTATGTCAGCGCTGTTTTATTACAAAATTGTTTTATTATCTCGAAACTGCAATTAATAAAAAATGAAAATAAAAGATTTTTTTAATAATTAATTAAAAAATATCCTGTCCAGGATTTTCCCAGTAAACCCATTTTTAATACATTTTTAATACACTAAAGTTATTATAAAATTGGTCTCATTCTATTATCACGCCGGTGAAGGTCGACCTATATATGGATCTTAGACCATATCAATAGTTACATTAAATGTGTAAATAGACCACGTCATTCTTCAAAATATTAGTTTCGTTTAAAAAATCCTTAAAAAACGAACCAACCTAAATTACACAACCCAAACTAATGTTACTTGCGATGCAAATCACATGCATAGCTCGCCGCCCCGGTCCGCTTGTAAATTGCTTTGACTCGCTCCAAATATTGACCTCGCTCCCTTGTGAGGCGATCATAACACGATCAAACTCTGTCTGCATTAACATACATACATACGCTCTCTAGGTATGATTGCTGTTTCAATGTTGATGCTTCTATATGCTTATATTAACATTAATTGCATTTAACTGGCTTCTGTGCACGGTTATATAGGGATTTGACTAAAATAAGATATGATATATCAACGTATTTCTACACTGAGTAGTGCATATTATAAAAAAAAGACGTGTGGCACTCGGGGACTGCCGCGGTAAAGCTATTGCATAGCATGCCTTCAAGCCACACCTCCGAGCCCGTCGGAGTGGGGAGCGTGAGGTTTTTTCGTTACGGAATTTCTCGATTCGGTCCCCGAGCTCAAGGCCCGCGATAGAAGCTATGCAATAGCTTTAAAAAAATCAGTTGAATGGAGAACCTCATACTATTTTTAAGTCTCTTGAAAAGAAGAGCGATGACTTTATTATTTTTTAAATTATTTCTTTGGAAAATATTGATTTAGGAATGGGAAAGTAATGAAAATGCATATTTATAGCACACAAAATTTAATAAAAAACTTAACAACAGAATAAAAAAATACATCAGCATAACAAAAACGTAACAAAACTCAATAAAATTTATAAGTACAAAAGATATTATGTTGTAACAAAACCAGTACTGATTTCTAACTTGTATAAATAGCGTAAAATTAAGAATTACTAATAATAAAGAGTATTCTGTAATCACAATAAGCTAGCTAAGAATTTTTTACAACAACGATGAAAGCACAGTGTTGATTTCATAATAATTTTAATTAATTTATAAGATTGTTGAATACAATATCAATCATATTATTAGGTATACATTTTTAATTGAAGACTTGGACTTGACTACAAACATTTACTTCTTTACAATTTTAATTTCTAAAATATATATTTTTTTCAGTGACTTAAAGAATTAAGAAACTCTATATCAACCGTTTTTTAACTTTAATTTATTAAAATTTGCATTTTAAAGTATTGCAGTAGCTTTAACATTATAAACAAAGATTCACATATTATTACAATGAAAGTAACTCATATTTAATGGGTGAATCTCTGTAAAATAATTATCACCCCCTTATACTCATATCCCTATAGAATTCCAAAACAAATTCAACGAGCAATAGCATAAAAAAAATCTAATTCAATACGCAAGATTCGTAAGTAGGTATCATGTATTTGATGTTGATGAAGGCATCTGGTCCCCCATAGCGCTCTAGTATTTGTAGGGTCTCTTCGATCAGGTCAGCTACGTTCTCCCCTCGAGATGATGTATGGTCTATACCTGAGCCCATGTTACCTGGAATTTAATTTATAATATAACATATTATTGACTTTAATCTAATTCAGGACGAGAGACCATATTTTAGAAAAAAAGTTTATTCGAATATAGACTTAATGTTAAAATTTTCAGTAGATCTTTCAGGTAAGTATGTCAATGATGAATGGTCATGAAGCGCAAATACAGAGTTACTTTTATATTAAAAAATAAATAGCTACAAATAGGTTTAGGAGAGTAAAATATTTCTGTTCAATCGAAGGCTAATATCTCATTTTGAAAGTGCGTGGTTATCATTTAAATTAAAGGGAATAGCTATGAACTAAATAGTTTTATCAAGATGAAATCCAAATCCCGTACGATACACACATTTTAAATCCTACAAACAAACTACCATCAAATGTTTTGTAAACATAACAACATTTAAAATGCAAGTCACGGCCACCAGATCATAGACCAAGAACCATAAATAACAGTCCTATCAACGTCACATGAAACAGAATCCCTTAAAAACTTCCCAGCATACGTGCCGCTCACCTTACTGCAGAGATTTAGCTCAAGTATGACTTGTAAACTAAGCCCAAAAGGTGTGTAATTTGCAAACATGACCGGCTAAAGTAAACAGCGCAAAACATTGCGGAAGACGCGCCAAACCTCGGCCGCAACTATTTGACAGCACGAGAAATGAGGTGCGACTTATGTGGCAGACGTGCGATTTTTATTCGCAGAATATGGAACAAAGCTATTATGTGATCACGTTGGTATTGTAATTAAACAATATGGATACAAATGTAGCCATTATGGCTCATGTTAAGCTAAGCGATGCTACAGCTAATGAAGTGAATAACGATAAATTATTTGACACAATACAATTTTAATCATGCATTCATGAGTCCTTCAGACACCAGAATTTAAGCCACATCCAAGAAACTATCAATTTCACCATCTTATTTCCCATCTAACACTCACATACATCTGCCACCAAACCCGTCGCAAATACCCGCACCTTACACACCAGTCGTATAATCGCAGTATCTCTCCAGTGTCGAAGCAGACACTTCACACCAGTCGTAGTCGCATTGTCGCCCGTCCACCCAGCTTAGGTAAAACGAGGCGCGCTCACAATTCAGTAACAATGCGGTCGAGTGTCAGACCGCCGTGACGACGCGGCGACAGAAATTCACGCCGCCCCGACGTACAGCGCTGCCCTGACAACGTAATTAATCTACTTGAACCGACAAGTCTATTAGACTGAAAACAATATCGTATACACGTCAATTTGATGCTACGCGTGATTAATGATTGTCATAATGTGGTGTTATTTCGATACATTGGAGATGAAATTATGGAAGGCATCGGATAAAATTAACCGAGTATGGTGTTAATGGATGAAATTTGTTATGGTGCATGTTGTATCGTGTAACAATAGGATGACGCTGTGTTTTACACATTTTGTACTTGTTTACGGGATTAATGTCTAATTTTGAACAAAATTTGGACTTCATTTTGTATTATGTTCATACAAAATTTTGTACGGTACCCACCGGAATTAATATACATCTCTGCATTCATGTATAACATTATTTTATTGGTATTAAACTTTAACATCAAGCAAATATTATGTTCATTCCAAAATTGTAGCAGATTATTATCTGAAAATAGTGTATGAAGCACCTCAAAGGATAGAACAAAAGAGTAATTAAAGAGCCAAAATTATATCAGTCTTTCATTTACTTAAATAATCTGCTTGAATTAATTTTACTTTTTTTATGTAAAAAGTAGCCCATCAATTTACCAAACAATTCACATAAACACAACACTTCTAAGTCCTACTGCTACTGCATCTGGACATCATGTTTCACATCATGTTTCTTTCCGAAGATATCTATTAGTGAAGTAATGTTCGCAATGGGTTCAACTTTACTTGATCAGTTCAGTTGTCGAGATTAAAAGGACTAAAATATCCAATAGCTTGTTTTCAAATAAACCAGATCATAAAACTGACTACATAGCCAAACTCTCTACATTAACCAATATTTACAATTTAGTCCAGGGTAGACTTTGGACACTACATTTTTTTTACTCACGGTTCCTATCCTTAAACAGATTGAGCACCGGCAGTATCTGCCTGTAGTACGGCACCAGAGCTTCCCCCACGCGGTCGCTGCCAGTCACCAACATCTGGATACACTTGAGTGCGTGACACAGGACCGAAGGCCGCTTCGTCGCTAGCGCATCTGAACAAAATATATGTTTTAATCATTCATGAGTTCTGCTTAACGGAGATAGAACTTTAAGTAGGTTTAAATTTCTGGAACGTTGTATTACCTAGTAGTAGTTTGTGGTTGGATATGTCTAGTCGTTTATTTAAGTGTATTAGAGAAGATAAAATAAATACCAAACGTATGAATTAAAACGTCAGAAAGTTAATGATTATTCAAATAGACTTAATACAATGATATTGGAATAAAATTCTGAAATGGAAATAGAATCTGGATCATTGCTACTTTTGTTAGTAAAAATTAGTAATTATGTCAGTTTCATTAGTATTGTCTATACGACACAAATGTTCTACTTCATGTCGAAGACTGCTAAAAATATCAATTTACATAACATTCGGATATAAAATTTTCAAATAAAATACTTATTAAAGCGACGTTATTTAAACATCGACGCTTATACAGACAAGTAACTCGATATCTAGATTGAGATGAAAGCATCTAAAATAATAAGATTTCCTTTTAATTCTCAGATTTTCTATGTAATACGATCATTCAATTGTATTGCGTTCTCGATATTAAATTCTTTGCGTACGTATACTTTACAAGTTTCAATGATTTATTTTTAGTCTACGTGTATTTTGTGGAGATTCATATAATCCTTATTAAATGATTAAACATTAAGGTTTATAATCCATACTAATATTATAAATGCGAAAGTAACTCTGTCTGTCTGTCTGTTACTCAATCACGCCTAAACTACTGTACCAATTTTCATGAAATTTGGTATGGAGATATTTTGATACCCGAGAAAGGACATAGGCTACTTTTTATCCCGGGAAAATGACGCAATCCCGGAAATCCCACGGGAACGGGAACTATGCGGGTTTTTTCTTTGACTGCGCGGGCGAAGCCGCGGGCGGAAACCTAGTATTTTATACTCCATTGTATATACCTACTTATTGTTCTTGAGGCTACACTGATGTAATAGTGTAATCTTATATTTTTTTTCAAGCGAAGTCACGGCATGAAATTAGTATACAAATAATTCGATCTCTCGTAATCTCTACTTACTTATTCTGAAGAACATTGCCAAATACAAAAATTAAAACATGAACGTTAATAAATCCATCTAATTCTCCAAACTTATTATGTGTTTTTACTCACTTTTAATAGGTATAATAAGCTGAGGAACAACCGGGAGTATTTTATAAGATCCTTTCGTCACCAGATCATGAATACCCTTCTCGACGATAAAATTAAACGGGTATGTGCCTTCTGCTAGACCGTCGAAAAACATTGGCAGATAGTGATGGAAATCCAATTTTTCGATAGGCACCTGAAAAAAGAAGTAAAATTTTAAATTTACTATAAAAGAAAAACACGAATTGTCTAATTAATCTATAATAGTGTAATAATGAAAATTCGATCAAATCTTCATAATACTTTTATGTAATTTATTTTATTTGTAAGTCCATTAATGTACAGACATCAAGGTCATAGTTTATGACTAAGCCATTAATTGAAGAAATATTTATTATGACGAGCTTTTATTGAAATAACTTTAGAAAAGCCTCTGTAATTCGTTACATAATATTAATTTATAATAATATAGAAAATAATTTGGAAAATCCAAAAGTGCACGCCTCATAATTTTTTTTTAATAAATATTTACTTATTAATTATTATTTTTGTTTATTTAATAACAATTAAACCACATCGAATCAGACCCTGAAAAATGAAAGGGTTCTATTCCTGAGCATACTCAAGCGTAAGAGAAAAAAAAAGACTCGATTAGTAAAGTATTTCGGTCGCTATCGTGTTAACAAGAAAAAGGATCCGCACATACAGACACACGGACGTCCAAGACAGAACTTTTTTAAACTGTTTTTTAACTAGTTTAAATAACAAAAATGACATCAAAAATATCATGAACGTTAAAAATAGTGTTTTTTCTTAATATGTGTGTGTATGTATTATCTTACAAGTGCAATGTATGATACATAAAGACATTTTAAGTTTGAAAAATCAGATGTTTTGCGCGAAGTGACAGTAGTACCCACCTCAACGCTTCGCTTATGAGGCGTGCAATACATTTAAGAAAATATATACTCTACACTATTTATCCCAAACTAAAACGTTGTTTGTTTTCTACTAACAAATCATTAACAGTCAATAAAATCTGAGTCACAAGAACAGCAATAAATCCTCACGTCGCATGTAAAGCATTCAAGTATAAATCTATTGCAGTTACCTTCCATTGGAGACGCTTTCCGCTACTAGTGAACTCAATAGAGACGGGAAATTCGCCCCTTTGATAACATCTCCTGAACATTGTCGGTCTCGCCGGCAGCGGGTCGAACACGCCGCATTTTGGAGGCGGCACAACCTTAGTGTTCTTCTGCATAGCTTGAATCGTGAACGCGGGCACAACCCGCACTCTCTTCTTGTGCCCATATGGATAATTTGGACTCGGCTTCTTCAACGAATGCCGGAAATCCTTCCCGCAAAGCTCAGGCACGCACGGCGGCAACAATACCATTACGATAGCACAATATACGTATTAAAACATGATACACCAAATCGGATAATATCTAAAATGTTGACACGAGTAATAAAATAAGAAAGTAAATTTGCTCACGGCCGGTCCTCGATCGGATTGTTTATTTTGCAACGTGATCGTTGCCTAGCAACGGTCGCCTATCGATTGATTGCCGACAGCGCCCCCACACCCCCTACTAGGGCAGGTGTACAATGTTGTTGATTACTTGATTTGTTATGTTTGAAAATATAAGACGCTCGTTTTTGTAAATATTGCTGTTTTGTTAGTAAACAAAATGATATTTGGAAAATAATAATCCCGTAATTATATGGTACATGTATTTATTAACAAATAATAATTGGTAGGCTTTATCCACATTCGATAAGTGGAATTCATTGGTACAATAATATAATGATGTCACATATTTTGATAAATGTAAGACTAAATAATTCGCGAAATAAAGCTTACAAACTATTTACTGAATTTTCAGAAAGTTATTTTTTATTATTCGTTTACGTAAAAAGAACTATAATATTATACTGCCTTTTAACAGACATTAAAAAGTTCACCTGAAAATCTAAAACCATCCAGTTTAAAACTGCCTTCCCAAAAACAACAATTAACTACAAAATTTCGCCGTGTAAACGCATAAAATGAATTATTAACTTGTCGTCTATGAGTTCCCGACCTAACGAACGGGCCATGCCGCGAAATTATATTAGCGTTGGAGAATTTTATTACATTTTAATATAAGGTATCTCACAATATCCTCAGTCGGGGAAACTGCTACGAATTTTGATGGCTTCTGCCTCACATAGGAGAAAAATGTACTTTGATAGGTTTTTTCATCAAATTTACGGCGCGAATAAATTGAATCGATGGCTGTTTTATGACTTGTCGACTTTATGTCATTATGCTTTTAGATGTGAGAGCTTTTAATTGAATTAAATTAAGTTTTGTAGGAATAACAATTATGGATAACATAGGGGTTTAACAGACAACCAATGTAGTAAAGACATAGCTTTTCTGAGTGTGCAAATTACTAATTATAACGTTAAATACAATTCCTTTTTCTTTATCCATACTTAAAAAAATCAGCAGACTGTTCATAGATTTTTTTAAGTAAAGATAATTTGAAATTAAAAATATCAATGGTAAAAAATAATTTAAATTAATGCCTGTGTATTGATGCCTTAACGTCCGCCATGACAGAGATTTGGCGGTAAACTGAATGACAGCAGCAAGAATGTTCGATATTTAAAATTTAATATGCGATCAGCTGTCGGCCTGTATTACATGGGTATTACCAAGGGTATTACGTAAATTCAGGCGAACTTCGGAAATGAACCTTTTTGGTTTAAACTTTTCGATAACTTGAACGTACAGATAAATAATATTGATGGACAGTTAATTTGGATATATTTTTTATTACTGTGTATTATGTAGGTATTATACAAAATTAGTATTGTGCAAGAAGCTTATATCTAATACACTGGAGATTTCGGTATGAACATTGACGTGTAACAAGAAAATATTGCCCAGTTCATGTTTTTTATCACTTTCACACCTAACTTGGTATTGCCACTGTTAATACGAAGTTTTCCCAAGGCTACTATGTATGCTGTAATATTCTGTGCAAAAGGTTAGTTTTTGTATATGAGTTTGTTGATAAATTGCCAACAACGTCATTCAGAAGCATTGTTGGATGAGACAATTATTATTTATGCTAAATAAAATAAGTATCTGAACCAATTATTAAAAAGCGATACTCCCTGATTATGGGTAGTCACCATAATAAAATTGTAGCAACTCTCACTTTGTCAATATGGCATGTGTGTCAAAAAAATTGCGTCGCTTCGAATATTTAAGTTAATATTGTTGCTTATTTAATGAATATTTTCCGAATATAAAGAATGCATTGTATTGTGCAAAATTGCAGAAGTGTTTGGACACCAAATTCTGGCATAGAATTTCACAGGCAAGTGTATATTTACGTTATTTACAATATTCCTCAATACTCCTGCATTTACCTGTTTAGAATCATTTCAATGGCAAAAATTGTCTAATTTAGCATCATTTTAGTAAGCAGTCATGTTAAATTTGTTATTTCCCTAATACTTTATCATTTTTCAACAAGTTTTCAATAAACAAATTTAACAAGTAAGGTAACCATGATGACGAGTTTTTATGGATAGCGAAGAGAATATTTTGTAATAACAATATTATGATGAAAATTTACAACACCATTTTAAAGATTGTTACTAGTAATGAAACAACACACGACATCGGTATTGCACTCACATGTAGTTATAAGATTGTTCGTTTTTACATTGAAATTTATACTTTTTTAACTTACCTCATATTTTTTTTGTTTTACGTATTTCAGCTTTCCAAAAAGTAAAATAAAAAGAAATATATGTGCCCATCAAGGGTAAAATTACGGAGGATTACGACCCAGAAAAAAATACCTTTTGAAAAATAAACTTTGTAAAGTTAGCTGAAATTTGTGCAAGGCTGCTATATACAGTTTTTCTTTGATGATTTTGGCTTGAAATTGAGTATTGACCCGTCGAAGCAACGCGTTTAAAAAGAAGATCTGAGTAGCTTACAATTTGGTAAACAGCATCTGATCCAAAACACAACTTTTCTCTATTTACAAAGGATGTTAATGCTATATATCGGTTCATATCCAAGCTTTGTAGCCAAAAGTTATTTAAAACTATCATTCTATACCAATTAAAATTGTATGTACCTATAAAGTATGACCAGTAATATTATATAATATAAATACTGTTAAAAATATATGTCGTTATTATTTATAGACCATGATTTTTAGTTTTTTCTATTTTGAAAAATCCTGAATTTACAAACCAGCGTGGTCACTCCACAGAAAGAGACAAAAAACATGACTGACGTCATTCTAGGTCATATTTTCTTGTTACAAGTCAATGGTCATAGTGCAATCTCCAGTGTATTAGATATAAGCTTCTTGGTATTGTGTATTAAACAAAACGTTTTGCCTATTCATTGTTGAATGACTTTTTTATGTTTCTTTGTGAGTATAATTATTTGAGTCCCTTAATTATTAAAAAAAAAAAAACTAGAACGATGATGTTTTGTGACTTATTTCGTACATCAAATAATCAGAGGTTGACCTCAGAAATTGGTTGTATAATTCAAGATAAAAAACAGAAAAGGCAATATATATTATTTATTACTGAAATTATGTACCTGTGTGAAAGAACCTTTAGAATATACTCATACACTCACGAATACACATCTTCAGTCTCACAAACACACCTGCTATCTAGAATTTTGTATTACTTTTTTTTCTATTTTTAACCGACTTAATTTGCATATTATTGTTAAACTTGTTATAAGATGGAACTTATTTCATGTATGGAGGTGGGCGTTTGCATCCGTGCCACAGCTCTTATGCTTTTACGGATGTCATCGTAATTTAAGTTTATGTACAATTTGTTATTATGTTCCAAATAAAGAATTTTTGAATTTTTTTTTTTTTGAATATCAACAATGCTATTGAATATATAAGCTCCTAATTAGTTTATCAAATAAACTGCAATTGGCTAAATCCAAAGCAACTTGGAATATAATGATTCCTAGAATTTCAGTAATCTAGCTTATTATTCATTATGATAATTCTGAGAAATCTATAAATAATATGTCGATAAACTTTCCTTACTAATAGGATGAAATAATATGTATTTCAGAATTTCTTTTGGAAAATATTTTAATGAAGTTTTATTGATGTTCAGTGATTAAAATAGACTATCTACACGTGTCAAGATTTTACTAACTTTAAATGAGATTTAAAAGGTGTTGCAATTTTATAATACGCTTTTTACATAATATTATTCCATTTATTAGATACTGTTGCCAAATTGCATTTGAATGCATTATAACTGGTTGTTGTTTACTTGATAACCAAAACGATATGAAATTTTATCCAAGAAATTGTTGATTTTTTTTTTTTTTTGGTTTAAATACATACCTATAAACCCATATCAGTCATACAATTTTATCGTGTTAAAATACCAGTAATAAGTATTAAAGTTAACTACTATTCATTTGATACAATTCATAATAAACGTTAAAAATGCTTAACAACATGTAAACATGAACAAATTTAATTGATCAGATCAAGACACGTAAAAATAACAATTTAAAGACAAAAGGCACTCGCAAAACAGACAACACTCGAGACAGCTTTAATATTTTTTAAAATGCTGCATAAAAAATAATAAAACTGCATAGAATTGAGAGCGTATTGAGCGTACATCGGCTTCATTAAAAGGGGATTTGCTATAAAGGGGCCTGTTATTACCTTATTTCTTTAAAAACGCGAATTCTTGTTACTTTAAAATATTTTTCAATATGAGCAAAGACGTTTTTCTTGAGACGTTTATAATATTCGGAGAAAGACAGTTGCATGTTGATAGAGTGAGATGTATCAATTGATTTTTCTTCTGGCAAATTAATTGACTACAAGCAAAGGTAATACATAATTATTTTAGCAGTTAAGAAAGAAGACTCATAACGAATGAAATATTTTTATACGTAACAGAAAAGTAATAAAAACCGTCGATTTTAAAACAGAAGATATCAACCGAATTTAAAATCGTTCTGAAATTCGCAAAATATTCTAAAGCATCTATATCTTCTATCAAAGGTTGAATTGAAACATTTTTATGGTGGGAACGTGAGGCCATCGGGTACTTAGCCGATCGTAAATCTGTCTGTACGTCTATTTTATGTACGGAGTATGTAGACTACGTTTTATATGAGAACCAGCGGACAAGTTAAACCGTATGCGCTATTTGGAAAATGTACTGCTCATAAAATATATCTAGGAGACTTAGTTTTTTCCAGAATATTATTGCTGTAAGCCTACTGTTGATCTTCTTGATAGACTGATGAAAAGTTTTGGTATTTTTAAGTCCATCTAGATATAAAATGCAGGCAATCTCTTGACTTTTATTCACTAGGTAGTAAAATATTTGTAAAGATACAGTGATTTTATTCCACTTTTACCAAGACTCTTACTAAGACTGGTTCACATGCATGATAAATAGAACATTAACTGTTGTGTGAATTATGTTAATGACCTTGAGTTCATTTCTCTATGAGTTTACACTCATTATTTACTACCTACATTAATAATTTAATACACCATTCTCAAAAACATTCA